>VDFB02058659.1:0-10023 GCA_007258455.2 Sequoia sempervirens
AAATATGAATTTTTGGTGGGGTTTTGTGCTTTGTTTTTTTTGTTCGGGAAAAGGTTGGGGGATCAAAACCTATGCCATAGACCTAGTTTGACTTGCAAGTTGAAGGTTCTAGCAATGTCATAAGAAAATAGTGACTTTGGGCATACGTTTGAAGACATTTTTTATAGAATTTTTTGATGAAATTAAAATCCATTATAGATGAGATAGTGTAGATTCGGAATATGTATTTTTTCTACAATTGAATTAATCTTTTATTTTTCATTCAATTTCTAATGAAATAGGTCCATCAACTTGAATTATCAGGGTTTTTTAGTATTTTAATAACTTTTTATTAACATAATATTTTTATAATCAGATTGCAAAAAGCGTACTTTAGACAATTATTTTCAATTTAAAAAAAATAAAAAAATGCTAAGTTTAGGTCATCTTATGCATGATGTACACGACGATTTTTTCGAAATACCAAATATGGCTGATAAAAAATTAACATTTTTTTTTTAATAAAAAATTACAAAAAAATCAGTGAGTTACTAATCTTTTCCCAAAAGGATTTAGAAAATAATGATTATTTAGGTCAAAATATGGATGAAGTACACATGCATGGTATGGTAAAAAAAACAAGACTTTTAAACAATGGTTTTTATAAATGCCTATTGAAAATCAATTTGTATCATCTGGGTATTGAAAAAAATTACATATTTGGAAACTAGAATCCAAGTACTACATTTTATGATTAGTGACTTTTTCCAAGATTCCATCTCTAAGTGCTCCAAATTTTAAGGTCAAATGTGTCAAATTCTAAAAATTAGGGAAAACACTTCCACTAAATGGCCAAAAAGTGGACTCAACTTCTTGCTAGCACCCCCTTGCCACATGATTCTATATTTATTTCATCGTTTTTCCTAACAAAGTATGGGTGAAGGTCTGCAAAATTAAAAAATAGGATTGATATCTAAATCCTTAGGAAGATTAAGCACATAAGAATTGTCATTTATCACGTGTTGAATTTTGCATGGACCAATTTTCTTGTGTTTCATCTTGCTATAGGTACCTTGAGGATACCTCTCTTCGCACAAATGTGCCATGACCATTTCCCCTTCCTAGAAGATTTGTTTTCTCCTATGCATATCAACAATTCTTTCAATGTGTTCGTTCATGGTTTATAGCTTGTGCCTAACAAGTTAATGTATCTCTTGAATATTTTCTATAAAATTTATAGCATCTTGGCTTATTTGTGGGTTTACAAGAAGATCCATTAAATCCACAATTATTTTAGGATTTGGCCCATACACAATTTGGAAAGGATACTTACCAGTAGATTTGTTAATGTTGGAGTTATAGGCGAATTTATCTTGAGATAGAATAAAATCCCACTGTCTTGGGTTGTCACCAATCAAGCACCTCAATAGATTGCCTAGGCTCCTATTTCTACCTCTATTTGACCATTAGCTTGGGGGTGGTATGCTAAACTATATTCCAATCTACTATCCAACTTCTTCCACAAGGTTACCCAAAAGTAGCTTAAGAACTTTGTGTACCTATCACTGGTTATAGTTTTTGGAATACCATGTAACTGCACTATTTCCTTGAAAAAAAGTGTGCTACTTGACTTACATCATTCATCTTCTTACAAGGTATGAAGTGGGCCATTATAGAAAAAGGATCAACCACTACAAATACTAAATCAAATCCTCTCTAGGTTTGTGGTAGCCCCAAGATTAAATCCATGGAAATGTTAGTCCATGTTTCTATTGGCACAAGTAGAGGCATATAGAGGCTTGTATTTATTTTCCTCCTTTTGCAATTTGGCACACCTTACAAGTAGCAACAAACCTATTCACATCTCTTCACATATATGACCAAAATAATTTCTTATGCACCAATTCAAAGGTCTTATCCCATCCAAAGTGTCCACCTAGACCACTTGAATGCATCTCCCTTATTAGTTTTTCTCTCCTTAATCTAGAGGGAATACAAAATTGATGTCCCTTAAACAAAAAACCTCCTGCTAGCAAATAGTCTTCACAAGAATGCATACCTGTCTGGTCTTGGCTACTTAGGACTACACTTTTTTTTTCCAAGATATGGATTTGCTAAATATTCATATTTCATTTCATCAAATCCAACAAGTGGGTATGTGTAGGATCATCATGGAAAAATAGGCCCTTAAGTGGCAAAAATTCAAAAAAATCGATGTTAGGCAACTTGATGTAAAAATTTGAATAAGTTATCTGTTATTTCAAAAGTATGTAAGAATAGAATTGCAGAAAATTGAATTTAGTTTCTAAACTACTAGGTTTATTTAAAAATAAATAAAATCTATTAGTACTTAAATTTTAGGGAAAAATAAAGTATTAGGTGTCTGTGACCACCTTAACCACAATAAAATGATAATATTTTTTTATAATATTTTAGATATAAGTAGAGGACTCATGTTAGGATGTGATGCATATTTTTTTGTAATTTTTTTCCAAGTAAATAATTAATTATGATTTTTTTATTACAACTTTAAAAAATATAAAAACTGGTATGTCTAACCACCTTGACTTGGTCAAAACTACATGAAGTTCATTTTTTTTAATCCTATACTATGTGAAGCATAGAATGTATGTTGGTCAAGATTTTTCATACCATTTTGAAATTTATAGATGTTTTTCAATCAGCCTCGATCCAGGACTTTAGTTGTAATTCTAATAGAAAATGAATAATATTATTTATTATATTCAAATTAAAAGTATAATTTATATTGGTGGAAAGGTAGGAATCTCCTCTAAAACCCTTTTGTTTCATCAATTTTGGATAAAAAAGTCGTCAACCACATACCCTACAAATACCCATAATATTGCCAGATTTTGGCCCATCATGATCCTGCACATACCCATGTGCATTTCTCATTACAACTAGAAAATGACGCCTTCTACTTAGAGCATCAACCACCACATTCGATTTACCTCTCTCGTGCTGCACAAAAAGGTATAAGCCTACAAAAATGAAGCCCACTTTGCATGTTTGTGGGATAGCTTTCCTTAAGAATTAATGTACTTCAAAGATTCGTTGTGAGTCATTAAAAGGAATTCCCTATGTAGAATATAATGCCTCCAATATTTTAATGTTTTTACAACATCTAATTCCTTATCATAAGTAGTATACTTCTTTTTGGAGTCATTTAATTTCTCACTAAAGAAAGCCACAGGTTTACATTCTTGGCTCAAAACTCCACTAATAGCTACTCCTGAAGCATCAAACTCAACTATAAAAAGTTTCTTAAAATATGGTATAGAAATCTAATTGGATCCATAGTTATCTTTCTTTTGAGGTGTTCAAAACTCAAGTTAGTTGCCTTGGTCCAACTAAAGTCCTTTCCTCTTATGCAATCTGTCATAGGTGCACTTATTCCACTGAAATTCCTAATGAATCTCTTATAAAAATTCACCATCCCGTGGAAGCTTCTCACCTCCGTGATATTTTGAGGAGCAGGCCATTCAAGGATGGTCTTAACTTTTTTAGGATCCATGCTCAACCCATCAACTGAAACAACACTACCCAAGAAGACCAACTCATTTTTACAAAATTCACTCTTTTCAAGGTTGATAAAAAACCTTTCTTCTCTAAGTGTATCAAGCACCACCCTCAAATGTTTTACATGTTCCTTCATACTGTTATTAAAAATCAAGATATCATCAAAATAAACTATGAGAAATTTTCCAATGTGTAGTCTAAATACTTGATTAATTGTCAACATGAAGGTAGCCAACACATTTGAAAAACCAAATGGCATCACTACCCACTCATATTTAACCTATCCTTGGTTTTGAAGGCGGTCTTCTACTCATCTCCTTCGTGAATCTAAATGTCATGGTATCTGCTTTTGATATCAATTTTGGAGAAGATTTTGGCACCTACTAGGAAATCTAACAAGTCATCCATTCTAGGCATTGGATATTGATATTTCATAGTGATTTTGCTAATGGCTCTATAATCCACATGCAATTTCCATTTCCCTCCTTTCTTGGGTGAGAGTAGAGCAGGTGTGGAACATGGGCTCATGCTGTCCTTTATAAATCCCTTCTTTAGTATTCCATCAATCTATTTTCTCATTTCCTCATTTTTTAGAGTCAATCTGTAAGCAGTCTGATTTAGAAGTATAGCACTAGGAATAAGACTAATTTGATGGGTGATGCCCATAGATGGAGACAAGCCAGCTAGTAGATCGACTAGCATCAAGTAAGAATATTGGCTTAATATTTTTTGCACTTCTACTAGGATAGTTTGTTGATCATATTTCTCTTTCCCCCTGGGGTATAATAGATAGAAAATCTCATTCTTAGACTCCTTGAAAAACTCTTTCCAGCTTATTATCGATAATTATAGTGTTTCCATTCTAGTGGATTCTTCTTCTTTGAAAGGCTTCAATATATGGATTTGACCCTCATGTTCTGTCTCATAAGTACTTTCCCTACCATGTGAACTATATGCCTATCATACTGCCATGGTCTTCCCAATAACAAATGGAAAGCATCCATAGGTACAACATCACACAATACTTTATCTTCATAGGGTCCAATATTAAAGGTAACAAAAAAAGATTTATTAACTAGCACACTTTGATCTTTCTTCAGTTCCTAGAGATCTTATATGGTTCAGATTTAAAAATACAAGAACTATTTAATATTTGCACCATTTTAGTACTTTCTAAGTTATTTGTTGAACCACCATCTACTATCACTTTGCATACCTTTCCTTGACACTTGCATCTAGTTCAAGAAACATTTTTCCTTTTCCAATCCTCATATGCAAGTTATTTGTTTCCACCTATCAAGATCTTTTGAATCATCAAGTTCTTTCCAATTTTAGCTTCTAGTTCCACAACTTGAATAACTTCGTCTATCAACATGGCTTGATTTGTAGCTTTAGGATTGAGTGGGAGGTCTTGAACTTTATGATATTCATTGCATATGAAGCATCATTAGGGTTTCCAATCCTCAAAAAATTGTCATCCTCATCCCTTGTCTCAAAACCCTCCTCTTCCTTGGAAGTCAAGCTTCACATTTTCCTGAAGTTCTTCTCCTCTGGTATTTTTGGAGGAACTCCCTTTTCCTCTATCTAGGTTGTTGTCACTCCTTTTATTCGTCATCCTATTTTTTTGATGTAATTTCTCCTCTACTTTTAACACATCCATATTCCTCATCCATAGTAGGTAACTTGAGTAAGGCTAGCTCATCTTGTAGTTGAAAACTTAGTCCATTAAAATACCTAGCTATAGCTTGTTCTTCATCTTCTTGAATATAAGTTTGAATTTGAAGGCTCATAAATTGTTTGGTATAAGCTTGAACAGACTAATCTCCTTGTCTTAGATTTATAAATTCTCTGAACAACTTTTTCTGATAATTAGAGGGAAAGAACTAAGCTTGTAGGTGTTTCAACATCTTCAGCCACAGCCCGATTTTGTCCTTCCCTTGTCTTCTCCAAGAACTCTGCAAATTTTCCCACCATAGGGAAGCATGGGACTTCAACTTGGACATTGCAATTTTGATTCTTTTATGATCATGTTAGGTGCACGCGTATTATGGGCAAAGTGAAATATTATGGGTATTTGTAGGGTATGTGGCTGACAACTTTTACCCAAATTGATGAAGCGAGGGTTTTTAAAGGAGATTATCGACTTTCCACCAATATAAAATATGCTTTAATTTGAATTTAATAAATAATTATTATTCATTTTCTATTTGAATTACTACTAAAACCCTAATTGATAGGCTAATTGAAACACATCTATAGCTTTCAAACAATATCACATTCTATGCTTCACATACTATAGGATTAAAAAAGGAAAAATTAAATTTCTGTGAAGTTTTGATAGGATTAAGGTGGTGGAACATGAGTTTTTATATTTTTTAAAAGTTGTAATAAAAATTCATAATTAATTGTACCTTGGAAAAAATTACAAAAATATGCATCAATCCGTACATGAGTTCTCTACTTATTAAAATATTATCATTTATTATAGTTGGTGGTGGATAGGACACCTACTTCTTATTTTCCTTGAAATTTAAGTACTACTATATATTGAAATTTCAAATTTTTCATCAAATAGATTTTTTATTTATTTTTAAAATAAACCTAGTAGTTTAGAAACTACATTCAATTTTCTATAGATTCTATTCTTAAATATTTTTTTAAATAATAGAGATAACTTTGAAATTCAAATTTTTAGATCAAGTTTCATAACAACGATTTTTCTAAATTTTTGCCACTTAAGGGCCTATTTTTCTCCATGATGATGCACATACCCTTCTTCAATATTTTCCATCTCAAAATAACACTCCAACTCTTGGATTTGGTCTAAGAAAAAATCTAGAATGAGTTCACTTTTAAATTCTAAAATATCCACTTTCACCTTGGAGCCTTTTTTGGATATGAATTCAATTAGCCTCTCAATAGGGTCTTCTACCCGAGCTACATTTTGTGGATGCTTAGGCTTGTCTTTAGAATCATCCAAATGCAGCCTATTCTCAATAGCTTATAATCTTCTAACCCAATCATCAACATTATTCCTTTGAAGACTAAAATTTATCCTGCCTCTCCTTCCCTAGAGCATACGTATCCCTCTTTGGGCCATCGTAGTTTTCTCTCACACCAAGATGATGCAATCAATCCTCAGAACCTACAACTTAATTGATTTTCCTTATGTAACATAGAGGAAAACACTGAAAAAAGAAAAACAAAACAAATAAAAAGTTAGAGTTTATTACTCATTCCAAATGTATCTGTAGCTATTAAATTATAACTTGATTACATTTCTAGAGAAATAACTCAACTCTACAAGTCTAACTCTTCTCCTTTTTATTTACCAACAAGCATAACAACTCCTAAACTGTGAAATCAACTCCTAAATCAACTCCATGGACCATCACGAGACAATAGTCTAAAAAAAGAAAAGTTGACTCCTAAATTAACTCCTACAGTGATTGCTAAGCAAACACTAGATCAGCTCTTGAATTATCTGCAAACGAATAACTAGTCAGGGAATAGTTAGGGAATGGTTGCATCAAAAAGATATCCAAAAGCTCTAATTTTAATCCCTTGAAATGAAAGCCTTTGACAACCATTTCAAGGGACTGATGATACTCTTGACTCCAAATCCTGGTTCAAAGGCCTTTGAAATCACGATTTACTAAAACATAGAAAATACCAAAAAATCAATTTTTTGGTATTTTCCATTTTGGCTTGTGCCAATGCCTCCAAAGTGTTCATGAATGTGGTCAATTGAGTGTTGATAAGTAGAATGTCATAGATTGAGTGTCTTTTTCCTTGGATAAATCAACGGTACTTCATTTGCTTCATGATGATCAAATTGAACTTCTTCCTTTTGAGTCATGTCAGGAATTTGACTTCTATCTAGATTATGCAATGTTTTATTTTGTGAAATATGATGCATCTTAGATTTTTCTTTTTTTAACTTTATTGATAACTATAACTATTTGAAAATCATTATCTTATAAATGAATGTAAACTCTATTTTATATATATATTATTTTTCCAATACCAAAAAATGTATATTATTTATTTAACAACTACATAATTTTACAATAATAAATTAAAATCTCTTAAAAGACCAGTATCTAACATAATCTAAAACATTAGAATATTAACTATTAAACAAAACAAGCTAACCAGTGTGATGGATCATTCCTCTTAGGAAACTACTATTTGATTTCTCATTGGCAATAAGCAACCACAGGAAACCGATCACAGTGGAACACTGTAGAAATTTCCTTCACTCTTCCTAGTATTGGCTATCATCCATCTCAACTTAAAATATATAGCCTATACTTTTGTTAGTCAATTTGTTTGAGAAGCAAAAGACGCGACTCACAAACCACTAAAAAACAAGAAGTTATTTCTATACTCATCCCTTGAATAGATTTGGAGGTTGTGATGGCTATTTAAAGATGTCAAAATAATTGAAACGTGGTTTTTGGGAACTAAACTTAATCTAAACTAGGCATATCTCCGGTGAAAAAGGATAAGGTGCAACTTATTCCACTGACATTATTAAAGAGTGGAATTTTTCCTTTCCGAGTTATTAGATGATGTTGAATTGTTCTAAACATTCTCCACATAATTAATTTTTTCGCAATTCGAGAAACATCCCCTAGTAAAGTTGGGTGGAAGCCTTTTTTTCTTCGGGTATTCACTGCGGAGATGACATATACTATTTGTTTCCTTGGAAATTGCATTTTCATTTTCATCCCAAATAGCCTTCCAAGCTATGGCTTCCGCAATGGGTAGGATTCAATGCACATCTCTAGTTTCAATATGTTAAATTAGTAAAATCACGTTTTGAGTTATTTGGGAATGTTCCCATTATACCTTTGATTTTACTATATTTTCTAGATTGGATAATTTCCTTTTATTTTATTTTTAGTTTGTTTTTTGTGCTGGGAAAGTTTCCCATCTAGTTGTAGATGCTTTTCATAATTTGTTGTATATATTTTCTCCTTTTATCAATAAAGCGCAAATACAATTTACATCATATTTTCTGAGAAAATAATTTTTTTATATTCTCTGCCTCTTTGTGAATATAATCATAGTTTATTAAGTTTTAGTATTAATTTTTTGTTTTAGTGTACTAGCATTTGGATTTTTTCAGTTTATTATTTTTTAACATATGGTATCAGAGAAAGTTTGAAATAGAAATGAATGTTAACAATACATAGTTGCAAATTCTTTAATTCAATGGGAAAATTTATGATTTTTGGAGTTTTCAAATGAATATTTTATTTAGATCTCATGAGCTATGGGATCTTTTGCAGAATGGATATTTAGAACACGTAGATGTAGCAACATTAACAACACTCACACAAAATGAAAGGAATTTACTAGAGAATAAAAAAAAAGATCAAAAAGCATTATTGTTTATTGTGTAGGGTCTTCATGAAACTCTCCTTCCAAGATTTATAGATATTTCAATAGCCAAAGAAGCATGGATCTTCTTGCACAACCATTTCAAGGTACAAAAAGAGTAAGAACAGTCCGTTTACAAATTCTTAGAAAATATTTTGAAATTTTACAAGTGTTAGAGTCTGAAAGTTTAGGAGATTTCTTTACTCGCACAATGGGGATAGTTAATCAAATGAAAATAAATGGTGATATTATGAATGCTCAAAAAATTGTTGAAAATATTTTAAGAAGTTTGTCTACAAAATATGATCCTGTAGTTATAGCTATTGAAGAATCAAAAAATCTAACCACTTTATCTGTAGATGAGCTTATGGGTTCATTGTACACACATGAGCAAAGATTAAATTAATCAGCAAAGGAGCCACTTGAGAAAGCTTTAAAAAGCAAAGTATCATTGAAAGAAAAAGAAGTTGCACCAGAATCATCTTCAGCAGAAAGAGGAAGAGGTAGAAATTTAAGAGGAAGAGGAGGACGTTTTCAACAAAGAGGCAGAGGTCAAAGAAGTAATAGAAGTGATGAAGAAAATTGTAGTTACACTCAAGCAAGAGGTAGAGGCAGAGCAAATTTTCAGCAAAGAGGTAGAGGTTTTTAGAGGTATGATAAATCATCTATTCAATGTTATTATTGTCAAAAGTATGGACATATTGCAGCTGAATGTAGAAAAAAGATTGCAGATGAAAGTAAACAAGAAGCCCAATATGAAAATGAAGGTGAAGGGCAAGAAGGATATGTTTTGCTAACATGCAGCACAAAGGAGGAAGTAAATGATGACAAATGGTATGTTGATAGTGGTTGCAACAATCATATGACAGGACACAAAGAACTATTTCAGAATTTGGATGAGTCCATCAAATCTGAAGTAAAGATGGGAAATGATACAATTGCATCAGTCATGGGAAAAGGGAGGATATTAATCACAACAAAACAAGGTGAGAAAAAATATATTGGTGATGTATTTTATGTGCCAGGTTTAAAGCATAATTTGTTAAGTGTAGGTCAACTTGTGCAAAAAGGCCACACTATCAAATTTGAAAATGGTTCATGCATTATTGTTGATGG
>VDFB02058660.1:0-65753 GCA_007258455.2 Sequoia sempervirens
ATGCAACTTTCAGGCTCGGGGTCTATTTCAACTTGGTATACCTTGTTGTTATAGACATAATTCATGATATGATAAAGATTCAAAGGCACCACATGCATCTCATGAATCCAAGGTCTTCCTAAAAGAATATTGTACGAAAGGTCATGAGGCATAACATGAATAGGAGTTTGTAAGGTATTCTTTTCGATTGTATTATAGGTAAAGTAATCACACCGAGCGGTTGCTTTCCTACATTGTCAAATCCTTGAATCGATAAGGAGTCAAGTTCAATTTTTGATTTTTCTACACCCAGTCTATCTAAACAATTCACACTGCACACATTAAGGGCTGAGCCATTATCGATAAGGTTTCTTTTTATTCCCATTCTATTAAATTTGGCTATTATCATGAAGGAATCATGTTTTTTTTTTATCTCCAAAGGAGGGAGCTCATGTTGGTGAAAATTAATGTCTACATTAACTACATTCACTCCTTTAATTAGAGCTACCACATCACTTGCATTTGTATTAGAGGGTATCACAACTTGTTGTAAGGTTGTTTGAAGCATGGTGTGATAATTATGAGAGTTTTGAATCAAATACCATAGGGATATTTTTATGGGAGTATTCTTAAGTTGTTCAATAAGATCATACTCCTTTCCAAGTTATTCAAAGGCAAACGAGGGGCACTAGGCAAAATAGAGTTGGGTAAAGGTAAAGATGTTGAGGTTGTTTGTTTTGGTGGTGGATTGTTTCTAGTGTTATATGTATGAGCAAAGGTATTATGAGTTGATTGATGCAAAACATTATTGTTAAACTTGGTTCAAGAGTATAAACAGATTTGTTTTGAGTTTGAGGTTTGTGTGAAGGTGGGTAAAGGATAAGTTGAGGTTGAATCACATTAACATCTCTTGGTTTTGGTTTGTCATAACAAGCCTTAGTGGATGAACTTTGTGAGATGAAATCCTCAAGGGCTTCATCTAACATGTTAAATTTATCACTACTAAAAAGCTTGAGGGTTAGGTTAACTTGGAAAAAGAGATTTGACATAGTCAAATAACTATACTTTCTCCAAGTGGTTTAGCTATTTGATATGTTTTTTGGTTTTGTTTTCTAATGTATGTCAAATGTAATATAATTTAATTAAACTATGAACTAATGTTGAAAATGAAAAATGCAAGAATCTAATTCTATTCACAATTGCAATGAATGTAAATTATGCTAACTCTAATGATTTGAATGTAATAGAAAGTATGCAAACTGAAACATAAAGATTCTAAGATCAAACAAAAGCTCAGAAATAGGGAATTTAACTCTGAAAAATGCAGTGCAAAATCTACACTAGGACTAATTCACCTAGAGGGGCGTATGAATCCCAGTGAGGGTTTTTTTCAATTTTAATTAATTTTTATGCTTTTTATGTTGTATGATCAGTAACCTAAGTACAAATGCATATTTTGTATAATTTTCAATGATTTAAGATGGAAAAATGCAAGCTATATGAACTTTCACTAATGCAAAATTAGAAACCCTAGAATGCCAATTAGTTAATGCAAACCCTAATGCAATGTTAATGCAAGCACGATCTAGGATGGTGATGCACACCAAATCAGAATTATAATGTTCTAAATGCAAGTTCACCAAAATGAAATGGATGAAAATGGGTTAGGATGCTTTTGTATGGTTTAGAACATAGAGCACAACCACTTTCCAATTTCACTCAAGGATAACCCTAGAGATCTCAATGTAAAGTTGAAAGAGATCTTGCAATAGGGTTGTCCTAGGGGCTGAATGTAAACTAATGAGGTGTTCACCACCAAGCTAGGGCTTGAAAAGATAAATGCAATACAAATCAAAATGCTTAACCCTAATTCAATGCACTTTCACTAAATGACCTAGAAATGCAAATAAAACAAAACAGAAAGCTGCAAGATGAAATGTATGCACTTGGGAATCTAAAGTAGATTTGAATGAGCTCTGAAATGTTGAAAATCCTAGAATTTTGACCTATTGGGACTCATACGCCAATTTGGGTGAATCAGTCCCAGATTAGGGTTTCTACACAAAAATAGGTTTCTAGAAAAGGGGTATCTAAATCTGCAAAAATCTTGAAAAACACCTATAGTGGGACTCATTCTCCACTTTTAGCAAATCAGACCCATTCTACTCTTTCGTGAATTCAAAGTTCATATATGTACTTCAACACCTGCTCTTTTCTCCCAAATTGATTTATGGATCCAAATATGAAAAAAGACTTGCAAAACATAATATAGACTTGATTTTCTTATGGGGGGTTTGCCTCAGTCAAACCCCTAGTTTGGTAATAAAACCTTGATAGAAATAATGAAACATGCATGTAAATAGGGATGTAAACCCTAACCTTAAGTGTATCTAAGATTAGGGAATCTGAAATGCAATGCAACCCTATTCTAATGTTAAAGAATTAGATGCATGAATGAAATATGAAGATGAATAACTCACTTTGAGAGATCTCTAATCACCCAAATGAGTCCTAATAATGCTTGTACCTTCCTTAGGCTGAATGTAAAGTGATAATGGAGGATGGAATCACTTACGAAACAAGTCATTAGGCTTGGTTTTGTAATGTCCCCTTCTCAAGCATGATCAATTCAGTTGACCGTTGGCCTATTCCAAAGACCCGTAGGCTACTCAGAGGGTAAAATTAGGGTTTCCCATTTTGGAGGATGTTGTTGCTCAAAATTTGGAGATTGAATTGCGGATTCTTTCTGGGTTTTCAGAGATCTTCATAGTGGTATGACTTGCAGTGCGATCTAAGCACCTTCACTAATTTACTATTTTTGGTAAATTCTATTTTTGGCAGTGGTCTTGTGATCTTCAGTGCAGTTGGCTCTCTTCTTCAGCTAGTTCAGTTGGTTTGTTCATTTTTGGCCTTGGGATGCATTTTGGAGAGATAAGTTAAGTTGATTTAAATAATGTTATATTTTAATGTTGACCCCTTGGCCTAGTTGCATCACTTCAAGTTGTTTTAAAAGGGTGGTATTCATGGGTGGACGCCTCATAGGAGGTAATTTAATACTTTCTTAAGGTTTGAAATCATGCTTAAAAAGTGACGCCAACTTTGATGAGGAAATTATTTTAAAATAAAGTCAAAATAGCTTTGAGAAAAGGGATGCCATCCAAGGAGGGAAATATGAACAATTCAAATTTGAAAATTAGGGTGCCTTCTTGATGCTTCTAGAAGATTCCTCTCAAGCTTATAAAAAGAGGCCTTTTCTCTTCAGTTGAACATCTCATGTCTTCAATAAAGTTATGCTGCCGAAATGGTATCAGGATTGCTTCGAGGAATGTATGCCTCCTAGCCTTGGCTCGACTTCTTGCTTGAAAGATAGCAACTAGTGGAGATGTTAGTTGTAGTTGAGTGATTTTGTAGTGAGAGTTTGCATTGTAGTGGTATATTTGCATGTTGGAGTTGAGTTCTTGCATATTCTATCAAATTCTGGAGTTGCTAATTATCCTGGCTGATAGTAAGTTTCTCTCATAGTTTTCAAAATAAAAATAGTCTTGTTCTGGGTATTGAGCCATTGAGTTTCTTTGCTTGAGGTGACCTTACTTGACAAGTTGCAGATTTTTTGAACAGGAACTGAATTTTTTAGAGAGAAATCGCCCTTTATAGAGGGTCGTACCTTTCTGACTTTCCTTGAATTCTGTGCAAAAAAAATGCAGGAGTCTTTGGGTCAGTTTTATGGATGTAATTTGGGCGCCATCATTATAGGAAGCTAATGCATTTGATTTGGAGTCATTTGAGTGAGTCTAGTGTGAGTTATGTTCATTTTAGTAGGGTTCTGTGTTGTTGGTTATGCATTTTCAGTCCATGTTCTGTCATATCAGATTTAGGTAATTGCATTTTGGTGAAGGGTTTTTGATTGGAAAGTCTTATTAAGCTTTGGAGAGATCTTATTTCATTATTGCAGCATTGGAGAGCTTCCAATCTCATGTTCTTGGCAAACACCTCGTTTCATTGTAAGCTGAACAGTAGTACTGTCAACATTCTCATCCATCTTCTACTTTTACTCCTTGTAATACTCGCTGAATAAGTGGAAGAGGCTGGCTTGCCGCCTATTTACATTTTGAACTTGCATTGTAATATCATGTTGCTGATCGGTTGAGCCATCACTGCATTACATGGATCCTTTGACCTTTGACCATATGCTCGCCACCTATCGACGCATTCTTGGTTAAAGTTACTTCAGTTGGTAGCTTGTAGGGATCCTCTGACCATATGCTCACCATCTCTTGGTGCATTATTGGTTAGAGTTACTCAGTTCAGCAGTGCATTGAGATCCTCTGACCATATGCTCACACCTTTCCCAACTCGGGATCCTGGTGTACATCCTTGGGTAGAGTTGTATTCCACATCATTTTGGTTTAAGAGCTAACCCTAACAGATGTGTGTTGCATTGCTTATTGTAATAAAAAATTGAAAAAAATTGGTCCGAAATTATATAGTGGTATCAGAGCCAAGATCCTGCCATCCTATGAAAAAGACTTTCTATGAGTGATAGAGAAAAAAGATACACAGCAAGGGAAGACAAGAAAAGTGCAAAATAGTGGCAGCCACCACTGGTTCTAGAAGGTTAGACAACATAAAAGTTATTAAGAGCACATTGGGATTCTTCTCAGGAAATAGTAATGGGGGATACATTGAGAGGACATTGGGTGGTAATAAGAGGTTTACTAGCAACATGGATGAAAGTGGAAAGGGAGAGAAAGAATGCCAAGTCTGGGAAGAAGGTTTGAGAGGAAGATGGATGCCATGTTGGATATGATGTCTTTCATGATGGGGAAAATGGGTCAGAACCTAATTCCATAGAACAACCCAGGGCATACGGGAGAACATAGTGCTTCCAGCCAGCATAGTGGACATGCTGACCAACGTACTTCAAATAACACCTACATCTGTTCCAGGCCATTTAAACCCACTTTCTTGGCACCAGTGAACCCTCAACCTGATCCGAAAGAAAATGCATCATTTGTGGAATAGTTGAGACTCAACCGTGCTGAGTATGATTCCCTCCTTGATGAAATCAAGCAAGAAATGTCTTACAACAACTTTGTGGACCATAAAAGGAAGAATAAAGGGCAAGGGAGACATCATGATCATAGGGGAAAAATAGTTTAGAGGGACTTACACCAGGCCATCAACAAGGTTACGCTTCCACATTTCGATGGGAGTGATAGCAGCTCAGCTAGGGCTTGGATACAGAAGTTAGATAACTATCTAGCCTTCAGACCTATAGCAGAAGAGGAAGCAATCAAGTTTGCTATGCTACACTTGGATGGGGTGGTACACAAATGGTGGTACCATGGCCTAGTCACATTGGGTCATCGGTCTATCACTACCTATGATGAGTTCACCAATAGAATCATAGATAGATTTGAGAAAAAGGATCCAAAAGTACATTTCAGGGAGTTGGCCCAACTTAGACAGTATGGCACAGTTGATGCCTACATAGCTGAGTTTCAGAGACTTTCAGTAATGGTCACAGGAATCACTGAGAGGCGGTTGGTGATCCTATTCAGTGAAGGGCTTATGGAACCACTCAAAGGTTGGATTAAAGCTTTTGATCCGCCCTCTTTATAGGAGGCAATGAAGAAAGCAAGAAATATGGAGTGGGCTGCTCCTAAAGAGAAATTTCAATCCAAACCTTCATTCCACAAAAAGGATAGAGGAAAAAGACCTCACCATAAGGACCCCAAACATCATAAAACTCATGTTACAAGGTTGGATCCAGAGACACTTAATGAACTTAGAATAAAGAGGTTATGTTTCAGGTGTAGAGAAAAATGGTCCCATTATCATATTTTCCCAAAAGGAGTCAAAATTCATCAAATTGAATATTATTCAGCTGAAGAAAGTAATTCTGATTTTTCAGACCAGCAATCTGATTTTGATGACAATGAAGTGGAAAGAGCCCCAAAAGAGTCCGAAGATGAAAAAAGAGGTGGGGGTACTTTTGCCCAACTTTCGAGCTTTCACAAAAATGAATCCTTTAAAGTTTGAGGGATGATTAAAGGGCAGCAAATTGTTGCTTTGATTGACATTGGAACAACACATAACTTCATTGATAAAGGTATGGTGACAAAGAAAGGGCTCCAAACGGAAGAATTTGAAGGCTTCAAGGTTATGGTTGTAGATGGGTTTCACATTTCTTGCACCAAGAAGATTTCAAACATGTCTATGCAATTGGGCAACTATGAAGTCAAAGATGACTTCTATGTAGTTAATATTGGAGATACGAATGTTGTTCTAGGTATTCAATGGCTGTGTTCACTTTTCGAGATCTCTCTAAATCTACAAACCATGGAGCTCAAGTTTCAATCTGATGGAAAGAAGGTGGTGCTAAGAGGAATGTCCAATGACGGTCCTCAGATTGTGTCATTCAAAAGAATGGCGAGGCTGATTTGGCATGATCAAGTTGAGTGGGCTATGTAATGTATGATTCTTCTAGCTAATCCAGTTGAAACCAAGAGAGACTACCCTCCAGATATTCAGTCTATACTCACCAAGAAGAGCAAAGTGTTTGTTGATTTACCTCCTGGGCCACCTCCTGAAAGAGGATTTGAGCATGTCATAGAACTCAAGGAAGGGGCCAAGCCAGTCATTACAACACCTTATCGGTACCCTAAGAAGCAGAAGGACGAGATTGAGAAGAACATCAAAGAACTCTTAGAGATGGGATTCATACGTCCAAGCAAGAGTCCTTTCGCTTCAGCTGCAGTTCTTGTGAAGAAGAAGGATGGTACCATCCGCATATGTGTGGATTATCGTGCTTTGAATCAAAGCACAATCAAAAATTGGTACCCTATTCCAAGGATAGATGAGCTCATTGATGAGCTACATGGAGCCAAGTTCTTTTCAAAGATTGATTTGAGGTCGGACTACTACCAAATTTGGATGAGAGGGTCTGATGTTGAGAAGACAACATTCAAATGCCACTATGGTCACTTCGAGTTTTTAGTCATGCCATTTGGGTTGACTAATGCTCCTGCTACCTTCCAGTCTTATATGAACAAAGTCTATCAAAGTAGTTAAGGAAGTTTGTGTTGATCTTTTTTGATGATATCCTTATCTTCAACAAGACATAGGAAGAACATCTCAAGCACTTGAGGAAGTGCTTAGCATCCTAGAATCAAAAAGTTTGTTTGCCAAAGAATCCAAATGTGAATTTGGAATGAAGGAGCTGCTTTACCTTGGTCACATAATCAGTGTTGATGGAGTGAAGCTTGATCCTGAAAAGATCAAGGTGATAGTTGATTGGCCACCTCCAGAGAACTTAACTCATTTGAAAGAGTTCTTGGGTCTTTGTGGTTTTTGCAGAAGATTTGTAAAAGGCTACTCTCAAAATGCTGCTCCTCTTACTGACCTCACTAAAAAGGAGGCTTTTTGTTGGTCAGAAAAGGCTCAAAGTACTTTTGATAAGTTCAAGAAGATCATGAGCTCTTGCCTCATTTTGGCCATACCGAATTTTTCCAAGCCGTTCGAGTTACAGTGTGATGCATCCAGAGAAGGTGTTAGGGCTATTTTGATGCAAGATAAGCATCCCATTGTGTTTGAAAGTAGAAAGCTAAGGGGTATTGAAAGGACCTACTCCATCTATGACAAGGAAATGATTGTAATCATGCATGCGCTAGCTAAGTTCAGACAATATTTGGTGGGGAGCAAGTTTGTGGTCAAGACTGATCACAATAGTCTCAAGCACTTCATGCATCAGAAGGATTTGAACGAAAGACAACAAAAGTGGGTGAGTAATCTTCAAGCTTACGATTTTGACATTGAATATGTCAAGGGGAAAAACAACATTGCGGCGGATGAGCTCACTGCTGATTGGAAGGAGATGTTGCTTGCTAATTATGCCAAAAATTGGTTTGCAACTAGCGTCATTGAAGGTACTTTTCATGTTGAAAGATACAAGGTGGTTGAGGGTTTGATACACTACAAGGGAAGGATCTTTTTGGTGGCTGATTCTAAGCTCAAAAAAAAGATTTTGATGACATTCCATGACATCCCACTTGCTAGTCATCAAGGTTTTTTCAAGACATATAAGCAGATTCGGGAAAGGTTCTATTGGAAGGGGCTGAAAGAGGAAGTCAAACGCTACGTCCAGGAGTGTCCCACATGTCAGATGAACAAAAATGAGAATTCTCTTCCAGCTGGTCTGCTGCAACCTCTTCCCATTCCCAACCAAAAATGGGAAAGCATATCAATGGACTTCATCACTAGGTTGCCCAAGGTCCAAGGCAAAGATTGTATCTATGTTGTAGTGGACAAATTAACAAAGTTTGCTCACTTTTTTGCCATCACTAGATTTTTTTTAGCAGCTCAAGTTGCAGATTTGTTTTTCCATGAAGTGTTTAAATTGCATGGGTTGCCGAAAAACATTGTGAGTGATAGGGACAACAAGTTCCTAAGCACCTTTTAGCAAGAAGTTTTCAGGATGAGTGGTACGGTGCTTGCTCAAAGCACTAGTTATCACCCTCAAATGGATGGTAAAACAAAGATAGTGAACAAATGGTTGGAGGGTTATCTCAGAAATTATGTCTCAGAGCAGCAAAGAGCTTGGGTGAAGTGGCTTCATCTAGGGGAGTATTGCTACAATTCTTCCTTTCACATGTCAATAAGAATGTCTCCATTCATGGCTCTCTATGGTTATGAAGCTCCTAGCTTTGCTGATTTGGTGTTTGGTAATAGCAAAGCCCCTCAAGCCAAGGATTTGTTGCAGCATAGTCAAGATATCTTGAAGTCCTTGAAGAACAACCTTCAAATTGCACAAAAGATATACACTGATCAGCGGCGTGTTGAGCGCTCTTTGAGGTTGGAGATATGGTTTATCTTTGACTTTAGCCTTACAGATAGTCTACCCTCAAGAAGAGCGGAGCTGAGAAGCTCAAACCTTGCTTCTATGGGTCATTCAAAGTTATCAGAAAGGTTGGAGTAGTAGCTTATGAATTGGAGCTACCATCAAATACCAGAGTACACAATGTCTTCCACGTGTCTTGCCTCAAGAAGGCACTTGGACATAATGTTGTTGCTTCATCACAGTTACCACCTTTGGATGAAGAAGGATAGTTGATTTTGATCCCAGAGGAGATTATTAATTCCAAAGAGCATTCTTTGAGAAGAAAAACAATCAGAGAATACTTAGTGAAGTGGAAGAACTTGCGTTTGGAGGATGCAACTTGGGAGAATGAGGAGATTTTGCAGCATTCGGACTTGCGATTGCTTGAGGGAAAGCAATCTTGGGGAGGGTGGATTGTAATGTCCCCTTCTCAAGCGTGATCAATTCAGTTGACCGTTGGCCTATTCCAGAGACCCGTAGGCTACTTGGAGGGTAAAATTAGGGTTTCCCATTTTGGAGGATGTTGTTGCTTGAAATTTGGAGATTGAATTGTGGATTCTTTCTGGGTTTTCAGAGAACTTCGCAGTGGTATGACTTGTAGTGTGATCCGAGCACCTTCAGGAATTTACTATTTTTAGTAAATTCTATTTCTGGCAGTGGTCTTGTGGCTTTCAGTGTAATTGGCTCTCTTCTTCAGCCAGTTCAGTTGATTTGTTCATTTTTGGCCTTGGGATGCATTTTGGAGAGATAAGTTAAGTTGATTTAAATAATGTTATATTTTAATGTTGACCCCTTGGCCTAGTTGCATCACTTCAAGTTGTTTTAAAAGGGTGGTCTTCATGGGTGGACGCCTCATAGGAGGTAATTTAATATTTTCTTAAGGTTTGAAATCATGCTTAAAAAGGGATGCCAACTTTGATGAGGAAATTATTTTAAAATAAAGTCAAAATAGCTTTGAGAAAAGGGATGCCATCCAAGGAGGGAACTATGAACAATTCAAATTTGAAAATTAGGGCACCTTCTTGATGCTTTTAGAAGATTCCTCTCAAGCTTATAAAAAAGAGGCCTTTGCTCTTTAGTTGAACATCTCATGTCTTCAGTAAAGTTATGCTGCTGAAATGGTATTAGGATTGCTTCGAGGAATGTATGCCTCCTAGCCTTGGCTCGACTTCTTGCTTGAAAGATAGCAACTAGTGGAGATGTTAGTTTTAGTTGAGTGATTTTGTAGTGAGAGTTTGCATTGTAGTGGTATTTTTGCATGTTGGAGTTGAGTTCTTGCATATTCTAACAAATTCTGGAGTTGCTGATTATCCTGGCCGATTGTAAGTTTCTCTCATAGTTTTCAAAATAAAAATATTCTTGTTCTGGGTATTGAGCCATTGAGTTTCTCTGCTTGGGGTGACCTTACTTGACAAGTTGCAGATTTTCTGAACAGGAACTGAATTTCTTAGAGAGAAATCACCCTTTCTAGAGGGCCGTACCTTTCTGACTTGCCTTGAATTTCGTGTAAAAAAAATGCAGGAGTCTTTGGGTCAGTTTTATGGATGTAATTTGGGCGCCATCATTATAGGAAGCTAATGCATTTGATTTGGAGTCATTTGAGTGAGTCTAGTGTGAGTTATGTGCATTTTAGTAGGGTTTTGTGTTGTTGGTTATGCATTTTCAGTCCATGTTCTGTCATATCATATTTAGGTAATTGCATTTTGGTGAAGGGTTTTTGATTGGAAAGTCTTATTAAGCTTTGGAGAGATCTTATTTCATTATTGCAGCAATGGAGATCTTCTAATCTCATGTTCTTGGCAGACACCTTGTTTCATTGTAAGCTGAACAGTAGTACTGTCAGCATTCTCATCCATCTTCTACTTTTACTCCTTGTAATACTCGCTGAATAAGTGGAGGAGGCTGGCTTGCCGCCTATTTACATTCTGAACTTGCATTGTAATATCATGTTGCTGATTGGCTGAGCTGTCACTGCATTTATGTGATAAAATAAAGTTTATTGAGGTGGGAGTAGGGGAGGGGACAAGGGGAGTGTTAAAAATAAAATCTATATTTTATCACATTCCAATACATTTGTTATGTAAAGCCATGTGTCATGGAAGAGACACATCTCTCCAAAAATGATGTAGTTATACATATTTAAAGATCTTTCGATCTATTTATTTGTAAGTAGAAAACATATATCAATTTATGCTCTCCAATTCTCTACTAAGATAGTCTTGAAATGATTGGCCAACTATTTGCAATCTACAAGACTTTGAAGATTTATTGGATTCAACAATTTGATGATGGGGATTACTTATATGACTTCTTAATCGGTTTTTCTACTCAAATTCAGACTTTGCTGCAGGAACGTTTTAGAGGATTACTTGTTTCGTGATATATCTCTTGTTACAGCTGACATAAACAAAGCGAAACTAATTGTTTTAGTATCCACGTGGGACCAAAAGTAGCTCCATGGACTTAAAAAGTACAACCATTACGATAGAAAAAAACAGGTAATCAAAGTAAATTGGACACAATCTGATTAACAGTGACAGACACACTTTTACTAACAATAAGATGTGTGTAGAAATTCAATATAAGGCCATCCACTAGAACCTCATAGTTCCTAATCATCATGGGTTCACAATCAAGTCAAAAGTGAAATATAGATCATTTACGTTATATGCTAAAGTAATAATAACATGTCCAAGGTATATAGATGGTAGGCCGAGATAGTCCAAAAAGTATTCAATATATCCAAGAAAATTTCTCCAGATGGACGCTGCTTGTTTCAGAAGTTTTTGTCATCTCTTCTGAAAATTGAATCTTGTGATGCTAACAGCAAACATGATTGTAAAAAACACAGGGAAGATCACCAAAACTGCAGCCACAATGCCTAACATGTCATGGTGAAATCCAAAATAATCTTCCAAGAAGTCTTTGACTGATTGCTGAGGTTTGCCATTGATTCTAATCTGCTTTGTCATATCTCCATATTGAGAAGTTATGAGACCATTCAGATTCCAGGACGTTGGGCAAATCCAATAGTACCATACCCACCAACCAGGAATTTGCTGCAGTTAGATTTCCCACAGATTTACCATCAGTAGAGTAACCGTGAAATATCACCTTTTTAATTTGGTAAGAAAATCAGCCAACTAGTTTCCATATTCAATAATATCCGGTATATTTAATAGCTGCTCAAGGGCATTTCAGTGAAAAGCAATATTTCTGCACTAATGTAATAGACAACCTTCTAGTGAGCTGCTACTAGTAAGTCTAGAAAACAGTACCTATAGTCAATGTACATTTATGTATGTGTTAATGACAGTGGCTTCCTGTCAATAATATATTTCTTTGTGTTTGAAATCTTTTATTTTTCATGAATGCATTTGAAGTTAGGAGCACTCACAGTTCTTGGTACGAGGAAGCCCGAGAAAAGATTGAAGATGGCATAAAATGCAGATGCAAGAATAGATGCAACTTGAACATTTGGACTGATTGAAACTGTCAGCATCCCGTAGTATGTGAAATAGAGAAAAGTGCATAGGGTCACAAATAGGTACCAGAAAAATTTATACGCAGACCAATGATAGCCCATCATTGAATATGTGACAATGCCATAGAGGATTGCTTGGAGAAAGGTATATGGGAATTCTATTGCTACCTGCAACAAATAGGAAACTAAAGTCACGGAAATCATTGTAATAGGTGCAATATCTTGGGCATCCAAGAAACAATCTATTGTCACTCTTTCATCCTGAAAAACAGAGTATGTAGTAGTAACAGAAGCAACATGTTTAGCAATTTGGATGAGAAAAGAGTTAGCATATTTGAGGCAAAGAAGCAACAAAATTTTTATGTAACAATCTTTTTTTTTTTGTGTTTCATAAGAAGAATACACATATAGACACTAAATACAATTTCATCAGAAAATTAATTCAAATTTATATGAAATATTGTAAGTAAAACTCACTATGCAAATATTTTCACCAAACCGTTTGAAAAAAAAGCTTTGAGTATTCATAAGACTATTTGGACGTCCTATAGATGTGATTAAAGGGAACTGTTGGCAGCTAATCCCAACTACTGTAATAATTTTTTCTCTATTTATCCTCCAAGTAGACTAGGCGTCGCTACTTCATTTAATAGATGAAAACTTTTGTTACAAACTGCTTGTCCTCCTTTTTCAAACTTTGTCTTATCATAGTTATAAATTTTGCATTATCATAGTTATAAATTTTGCAGCCGCCCATGCTCTACAGAGGAGGCCTTTATTTTTGAAGCAGTTTATGTTTTTGTAAAATAGTGTTATATGATGTGTGTTGAGAGCATAGAAAAGAGAAGGATACTCTGTTTCTGTGTAAGAGAAACAGGTCTGTTTTTCCTGTGTAAGAACAGCAACTCTGTTTTTCCTTGCATATAACTCTATTAACTTTACTTACTATTTGTATTGTATAATTTCTCTGAATGGAAAGAGCTGAAGGTGTATGTTGATCAGCTGAATCTGTGTTTGAATTATTTTTGTATTATCTGTCGTCTGTTTTTCTTTCATTTACCGATTAACAAGTTTACTTTTTGCCTTTGGCTTTCCTGTTCATTGCTCCAACTCATGTGACTTTATATGAAAATATCCTACTTGTGACTGTTAACTAATGCTTGTTGCAAGCTTCTAGATTTAAAATGCAAAATCATGCTACTTGAAGGGAAAATATTTTAAGATAGTTTCGGAATCTCTACCACTAGGAACTTTAGTCAATTACCTGTGCCCAAGCATATACACTGCCAGAATACATTCCAGCAGCTTTTTCTCTATAGAAAACCTGGCGCTCTACATAGACAACAGGTTGCACAGAGGCGCAATTATTTATTCCTAAGAATATATTTGCAGCATACATGGCTCCCATCATCATGAACAGGTCTTGTTCGCTGTCTCTGTTGTAAAAATTCAATAATGTAAATGCTTTTGATTTAATTACAGCTGAATCTTAATAATCATGGGTTTAAATTCCAACAAATACACAGCATCACTGAAATTTGAATATTTCAATTTAACTCACAGAATGCCATATTTTATAGTGAAAAAAGTTAATTCAACTCCAAGTTCATGTCTCATCGTCTTACATTTTTGTTCCTTGTTGCCAGTAGATGATACCAAAGAGCAATCCTGAGGTAATAGTGAAAGAAAAACGGAGCAAATTGTATCCAGGACTTCGCCAATATGTCCAAAACTGCTTCCAAAAACAGCATGTAAATTGTTTCCAAGAATTCTGTGCATAGTGAGTTGGGAAGTAAAGATCCTTGGCATCAGAAACAGGGAAACTTAACTCCTTAACTAGTTGGATATTTTGCCTGTATAAAATGCTATATTTCAGTAAATAATTAAAAGATTCAGACTGAGATGGAAGATGAAGAAGAGGTTAGAAATGCACTGTTGCAACGAGCCTCATCTGTAGTTACCTACAAAGATTTGATTCTCTGAAGATCTCAGCGAAATTTCTACCAAGTTGCTGCTCAGCAGCCACAGAGGTTACCTCTAACATCCATGTTGCTGGATTACACCCATCCCTGATCTTGGGAACACCCGGAATAGCCTTCAAGAAAATTAAACCAATATTACTCAAACTTAACTGAAAATTTGGTAATAAGAGATGCTTAAGCATAACCATATTTTCTTGGTTTTTGGAGTTTGTTTCTACCTCAAAATACTCTATTACATTTTTCGATTGCAGACCCAATGCACCAGCATACATTATTTCACCTCCCCGCTTCATTAACAATAACTGCAATGAATGAAAATTTCACCTAAATTAGACTACAATTGCATAGAGATACATCGATCATCCAAAAGCGACATGAAATTCTTCAATTTTTATCCTCCAAAAGTCAGACTCCATGTAATTACCTCATCAAATGCTTCAAAAATTTCAATACTTGGCTGGTGAATAGTGCAAACTACCGTCCGCCCTGTATCCACTGTATTCCGCACTGCGCGCATTACTATAGCAGCAGCACGTGCATCTAAACCTGAGGTGGGCTCATCCATGAATATGATTGAAGGATTTGCAACAAGCTCCACTGCGATTGTCAATCTTTTGCGTTGCTCTGTAGATAAACCACTAACACCAGGACTGCCTACAAGAGCATCTTTCAAATCGTCTAATTCAACTAACTCCATGACTTCATTGACAAAATGCTGTAAGAGATAAAATCATTGTCAGAAAAGCACCCTGCATGATCAGGGACTATAAGATGACTTGTTTGCATAGTTTATACCTTCTTGGTCTTCCAATCTATTTCAGGTGCGAGGCGTAACGAGGCTGAAAATAGCAGCGACTCGTGCACGGTAACTTGTGGAGAGTGGATGTCATTCTGCTCACAGTAACCTGATATTCGGGCAAATGTTTCTTGTGTCTTCGGGAATCCTGAGATTCGTATGTCTCCCTCAATATAACCTCCGGTCTTTCGTCCTGCAAGGACATCTATCAGTGTTGTCTTTCCCGCTCCACTGACGCCCATTAACGCTGTCATAACTGCTGGCCTGAAAGCTCCTGTTACATCTCTAAGCAAACGAAGTCTTTTCTCTGTCACCCCCTCCCGTTGCATTTCCTGTAGCAAAATGGATTGGATATGTTCACCAGTGGAAGGAATGCTTAAAAGTGCAATTTCATGTAATTGATGACTTCTCTCAATTTCAGCTTAACGCTTACCACAGGCATGTCAACAAAATAATGGACATTTTGAAAAGAGACTACTGATGGCTTGAAAGCTAATATCATTCCACGTTTTACATCCATGGAAATAGCAGAATCGGAGCCCTCTTGACACCTTTTCAATCTATCAGGTGCTCTTGTCATATGGTGCACATTCAATTCATCTGCAAATATTAAAATAAATAAAGTCAGACACATTAGAAATTTCGAAGTAGAATGGCAATATTGATGTGTTATCTTCTCCATTTTGCCCTGTTTATCCCTCTGTTTTATTGCTGTTACTGCTGTTTTCTTTCAAGCAGGCTTCGCTGGTTACTGCTGTCTTTATCAGCAGTATTGCTGCTGAATTGTAAATTGTATTTGTAATCTGTTATTTTGAATTGCTTCATCCAATAAGAAAAAGAACTGGATGATTTGGAGAACTATTACCCAATGGTTGTAATTAAGTCCTTTTAATCACTATGATTTTAGTGTTTATATAAGATTTTTCGTCGTCTTCCATCAAATTTATGTAGAAGAGAGTGCTAGATTTCTAAATTAGATTGGGTACTCATCGTTTGATTAAGATCTGTTAAATTTTATTGTTTATGAAAATATTTAGTTTGGTCAATTAAGATACATTTATGGTGTGATTAAAATAATAGTATAAAATTCATGATTAGAATTTGCTTGTTAGTTATATTCACACTTTTTACTTTTTAATGAAGATATTTTGTCAAATAGTTTATTTCTATTGTATAGATTTATATTTTCATAAGAAGAATTTTCAAATCATTCATGTATCACATGCATGCTTTTATATTTTTTGGAACAATTTTTCAAATAGATCATATGTCGTATGCATGTTTTTATATTTCACATACATGTTTACCACAACTATTGTACAATAACTAGTCATGGATTTCCTCTATCCATAAAGTGTAAATGAATGTCCTTACCTTGTTCCAAAGTTCCTACTCTAGTATAGCTTGGAAGGATGTTGGTTAGTTATTTTTCAACTATTAATACTATTAATGGAGGCCATTTAATATTGTATTTCAATACGAAGGATGTAAACTCTATCTGTCATGATAAATTCTATGTTACCCCTTAAGAATCTACAATGGAGAGACGCTTAGTAATATCAACATTATAACTATGCATTCAATTGTGTAAGGATGGTAGTCTATGGGAATTTTTAACAATGTTGTGCAACTTACTTGTGAAGGTAAATGCAATCTATAAACAATTGTTAAAAATTGGTATAGGGATGAGGTGAAGGGTTGGTGGACACTATGTTAAGTTAGGAATAATATTTGTAATAATGGATAGGACATTATTGTATAGAATGAAGCTATTGTAGCTTATATGTATCTATCTATCTATATATACAATCTAAAAAAATTGACAACAATCGGTGTCATATATTGCTACTGTTCATTCCATGGGATACATTGGTTAACTCCATGAAGTGGACATTGATAGTTAAAAGCTATATATTGAATGGTGAATGAGTAAGTTGAAACCAGTTTTGCAGAAAAGTATTCGACCAGTTTTTGGTTATGTAATATGAGATTATTCAAGGGTCTTGAGTTTATATGATCATCACTACTTACTAAAGATCTGATAATCTAGGAATTATTGTTGTAGTTAGTAATGCTCATTTAGTTTATGTGTAGGTATGATACTATGGATTGATTTTGCATTCTATAGTTTTTCGAAAGATATGGTATTCTTTTAAGAAGTTGGACGTACCGTTTGTTATTGAAAATATTGTCTTTTGGACATGATTTGTAATCTCTATTACACTAAGTCCTTGAAAAACAAACAATAATTATTTGTGATTTTTAATACGTGTAAGTCCTTGAAAGACTGATAACTGCAAATGCCACTGTTGATTCAAAGAAACGTATAAATAGAAATATTTATGATGATTATTTTTTTGATGTTATGAAGAAAACAATTATAAATATTCTATTACCAAAAATAATTGTATGCAAAAGGAAATAAATATGTCACCTCTACTTTTGGCTTCAATTCTGGGCACTGTCATTGGGTTTGATTTATCATTCAGATCAGCAGTGGTATCTTGAGGACTGTCTTGTACATGAGCTAGCTTTTCTCTAGAAGTTACAGCTTTTGAGTAGCTAATTGCTGCTTAAATTATAATATCATCCAAAATAAGTACAATACCATTTCATGTGTAAAAACCCAATTCTTTGTCATTATTTGCTTTCATGATAAAAACTAACATTTTAGGTTCTGCAAAAAGTCTTTCTGTAGTCAAACTTACGGTTCAAATACGCCAAAGCAAGTGTGTATGCAATGTAGAATAATAGAGAATATCCAATCAAGCTTCCAAAATCTACCCAATAAAATTCGTTTTCATCGAAAAGCCCCCGATTCTTTAGCAGGTTGACACCAATGCTCATGTTTTGAAAAGTCGACTGCCACAGATAATAATGGTCAGCATGATCCCAAAATTGACAACATTGTTTCTTTGAAAAACAAAAAAAAATTCTTAGCTAATTATTCTCTTCCAAGAGCTTCTTTATTAGTTGTAAAGCATGGAAATAGATAAAGAAATTCATATGCAGATTGTATCATGGAGAGTCAGTGAATGTTATTTGAATGGTGTTGCAATTACTTTATATTGTAGATTGTTCACTAAAAGAAGGGTAGAAATTTATTCAAACAAAACAAAGAAGTACAAAGTAAAGGTATTACTGAACCCTGTCAATCTCTATTAAGTGGTCCAACTTTTGTGACAGCTCCGGGGGTAATTGACCCTTATCTACAATGTTCCAATTCTGCAAATGATCAGAGGCCCATTTGGCCAAACAATCTGTTTTATAATCAAAACTAAATGCCAACTACCATCTTCTAACTGACATCTTCTAATTGACATCTTCTGTTTTATATTGTAGATTGTGTTCTTAATTTTTTTTGGAAGTTTCTTTCTTTGTATATTCTTCTCTTATGCAAGTTTTCTATTAAATATAAAGATAGGTTTATCTAGGTATGAGTGCATGCATAAATAATTGCAAGATCTTCTTTGAAAACTATTATTGGATTTATTCCAAAAGATTTGAAGGGCTAAATCAATTACTATGAATATTAGTGAAGTATATTGAAAATATAAGTAATTTAATAGAAATTATAGAAACAAATTAAATATATTGGCATTATAGACAAGATATCCTAGACCATCTTATTTGTAGGAGAATTTCTTCTCAAATACAAGAGTGAATCCTAAATACACACTAATATAAGTCACAAACGACAATTAATCACATAATTTAAAAAATAAATGAAGATGGAAAATTTGAATAGAATACTAGATCAAGGACATCCCTAGCTCATTCTATAATGAACACAACCCTTGGTTTTGGCATTTGATTTGAAAGATTGAATAAAAAGTGAAAAGGATAAATGAAAAGAAGAATTTTAGTGGGAGCAAAGGGAGCAAATTTGACAAATCAGTAATTCAACATGGGGGCATTTTAGCACATCTCAAAACAATCCAAAGCATCCTTATTTTCCCTTGATTCCCTCACAAGCTCTAAGGAAATACTTGTCTCCCCTTCAATGATGAAAAGATAGGTGCTAGAAACTTGAAGTTATTTACAAGGAAATAATAAAAGAAAGTTTGGGTTTGGCTAAATATAATTTAAGAAGGCCATCTTAAAATGAGCCAAATGTCTAAAACTATGTATATCATTTTCTCTTCAACGAGGTGATTATTATTCTTAGGTTCAAAGACCTAAAGTAATTAATGATAGTAGTTGGGATGCCAATTAACACTACAATGAGGATAAAGAGGAGAGGAGGTTTATGTACAAGTAACAAAAAATGGCCTTCCATCCATTTATAGTGAAGGATTTTAGGATCAGGGAGATAAAATGCAAGCACAAAATGATGTGAAACCAACTTAATAGATTGATAGAATGAGCAACCTTAAATAGGAAAGTACATGGAAACCAAGATCCACAAAATGTGGATAGGAGTGGAGTGGTGGAAAAAGGTCAACCACAAAGATAGGGTGATACTCCTAACCACCTATGAATGAAGGGAAAGACTCCTTCAACATGGAGTGGTGGTAGATAACCACCCACACAGATAGGGTAAGACTCTTAACCACCCATGAATGAAGGGAAAGACTCCTTCAACATGGAGTGGTGATGGATAACCACCCACAAAGATAGGGTGAGACTCCTAACCACCCATGAATGAATGGAAAGACTCCTTCAACATTGAGTGATGGAAAATAACCACCCATAAAGATAGCATGAGGTGTTAAAGACCATTTCCTTGACACCTAAGCATAAAGGCACCTAAGTAGGCTTAAGTAAGCCAAGTGTACACCTATGTGTACACCAACACCCCCTCTTAAGCATAACTTAGGTGGGTGTAATAAAGATGGGTCTCAGCTACTAGGCCATGTTAGGTACCAATGAACAACATGAAATCTCTCATAACTGGAGAAAAGGAGAAAACTACATGGGAAAACCTCCTCTCCAAAAGAGAGAAAAAGAAATAAAAATATAATAAAGATATCCATCACAAGTCTAGCCAATCTCTATATATACAAAGGATAATAAGAGAGATCATAAAACCCCCCCATAATGAGATAACGTGCTGCAAGAAGAAGCACTGGAAGTACACTGTAGAATAAAACTAGAATCTTGAATGCAAAAAGCAAGGAAAGATACTTTTGTTTACTAGAAACCATATTAGAGTCACTCAAGGACTCAAGTCGGAATCATGATAGAGCAACAACATACCCGATGCCAAGGAACACTAGAAAACTTGCTAACTAGCACATCTTTGGAATCTATGAAGCAACCGTCGATTGAAAGATGATTTGGAACTGAACTGAAGTGCAGAGATCAAATATACAATCCTAATACACAAAAACAAGAAAATAGTGCATGCATTGATGAATGTCGATATCTGTCTCCATTGTGGTGAAATCACGCCTCCAAAAGCTTAAAGATGTCTAACCATCTTTCTGAAATTGTAAACTCACAACAATGGAAACAAACTAAAAAACACTGGTTCAACTATGGCTTGCTCTATCTCCACCTAAAGCTCTGATACCATGAAGGATTTTAGGATCAAGGAGATAAAAAGAAAGCATAGAATGATGTGAAACCATCTTAATATATTGATAGAATGAGCAACCTTAAATAGGAAAGTACATGGAAACCAAGATCCACAAAATGTGGATAGGAGTGGAGTGGTGGAAAAAGGTCAACCACAAAGATAGAGTGAGACTCCTAACCACCCATGAATGAAGGGAAAGACTCCTTCAACATGGAGTGGTGGCAGATAACCACCCAAAAAGATAGGGTGAGATTCCTAACCACCCATGAATGAAGGGAAGGACTCCTTCAACATGGAGTGGTGACAGATAACCACCCACAAAAATAGGGTAAGACTCCTAACCACCCATGAACGAAGGGAAAGACTCCTTCAACATGGAGTGGTGGCAGATAACCACCCAGAAAGATAACATGAGGTGTCAAAGACCATTTCCTTGACACCTAAGCGTAAAGATGCCTAAGTAGGCTTAAGTAAGCCAGGTGTACACCTATGTGTACACCAACATATAGTTCTAACAATCTAGAAAGAATTAGTCCTTTAAGTTGTCCTTAAACATTATTTTCAATGGAATGAGGAGAATACTAAAGAAACAAAAGAGACAACTTTACTGTTTCTTGTAAATGAGGAATGATAATGTAATTGTTTGAAATTGCAAAGATATCTTTGTATCTTTTCCATAACAATCCACAAAGATGAGAATCAGTTTTAGATTTTCTTGTAGGGTTTTCTAGATTGAGAATGTTATTCATGTTAAATATACATGCATATCATATGTATGCATGTTTTATTGTATTTCAGTCTAATACATTGTATAGTTTTTTTTTTTAAATATAAAAATTTAAAAACTCTAAATTTCTATTCAAGTAGTTGTTAAGATTTTTCCCTCCAAAAAATAATAGTTTTAAAGCTAACATAATATTTCAGTTTTTATTTTTAGGATTGATCAAGTTTAGCTTGATTAATTTGCTCCTCTACAGAATAGTCATTTAAATATTAGCACAAGCATATATAGGTAGTTTCATAGCCATTTCGTGGATGTAATTTGGTAAAAGAGTTATGTATTGAGATCTATAGGAATTGTGATGAAAAATAATGTACTTTATTATTGTATTATATGTAATGAAATATTTAATTAAACATACGTCATAATTTAATTAAACATATGTCATAATTGAAGAGATTGAAATTACTTGGTGAGGATAATGGTGAGTTGCCTAAGATTTCTATGTGAAATGTTACTTTTTCACAATGTGTTTTTGAAAGTGAAAACAATAAGAATTGAGAGTACAAAATGCTAACATTTCTCATACACAGATTACCTTTCTCCAACGTGGAGCAAGAAATTCATTGACTGTAACTCCAGTCTCTCCATAAGACAAAGGTGATATCCAGTATGCCCATCGCATCCATTTTGGAATTGAAGCTGCAAGCCGAACCATTATATTCAGATCAAATTATTTTGTCAATATTCTTGCATAGAAAATACATTGTCAAATACTTGTAAGTGATTTTATTTTAATGGATATTGAATAAGCCATTATTAACTTCTAAATATTATGCATTGAAGAAGCGATGAACATACGTCGTGGAATTATGTATCCACCAAGCACTAAGATGATCATTATTGCTAGTGAAGCTGCAGTGTTACCAATGACCATGGTTCGACAGAATCCAGCAATTGCACGGAACATTGAGCTTGCCATTTGATGTATACCAAAGAACATAAGAAACTGGCGAAAAAACCTAAGGTGGGGACAGAATTAGAAAGAAGTAAGTTTTGATAATGTTAAAATGAAATCTTAGTAGTCTTTATGATATATATAGAAAAAGAAGAAGAAACAAGTGAAAAATATTCAATGAAATGCTATCAACTAGAGTGATTTAGAATAGATACACCCTAAACATCTCTCAAAAATACACTATAACCTATTTTAAACATTATGAATAATTATGTCAAAAGAAGATAATATAATTTGATAATAATGCTAATGGAACCATAGATGCATATAAATGGTTTCTTGAATCTCTCTTGGGATGCCAGAAAGAAATGACAACCTTATCAACTACCATAACACTGCTAATATAATATCCGCTAATGTCCATTTGATAATGTTTTGGACTAAATGGGCTTGGTTGAGCAACCTTGTGAAGTGTGCAAAGAATGTATCTAATATAATCTCATAATATCTATAGCCAATGGTCCTCCAATGAAAGAGAGAAGGTTGGTATTACATTCTTGAATAGATGTTCTCTTGGAATGTAAATGAAGGGTAGTAGAACCTTTAGAACAACTACAATTAGACCCACCATGTCCAATGTGAGAAAATGATGATCATATAGAAGAATATAGTCTCTTTGATCTATCACCATTTGCATGAATAACTAGATCATCCAAACCCATTATTGTAATTAGGATGGAAGGTGATTAATTAAATTATCATTCCTTGTAGTTGTTACCATCAAACTTATTGTTCAAAGGTAACCACTTCCTAGAATAGGGAGGCACTAAATATGTTTTCACCTATTACAAACATGACAAATAATTGAGAAAGAGGGAAACCAATACCAAATAAGATAAGGTACTATGATGATAAAGGTGATGGGAACCATAGATGAAGTTGGATGTTGGCCTCCATCCCTCTTTGGATGTCATGAAGGAATTCCATCCTTGCTAGTGAAAATATAAGATCTATTAATGTTCATAAGAGAAAGGCTTGGATTAAATGACCTGGCTAGGATATCTTGTGGGGGAGGGGTGTATAGAGAAGGTATCTAATAAAATGTAATGATATCCATATGAATTTATTTAATGGAATATGTAATAACCATACCTAATGACTCTCTAGTAGTAGAGACAAAGTCAATAATACATGATTGAATAAATCTTTTAGAATGTAGATGGTAGGTAGTAGATGTCCTAGAAAACATAAGAATGAGGCCACCACATATATCATGAGATAAGGATACTTGTAAATGAGACATTATCTCATTGATCTATCACTATCTATCTTGGTAACTCAAACATTCCAAAGATGCTTAACACCTCCAATAAACATAATAGGTTGCAATACTATGGAAGGATGTGAATTTAATTAATTTGGTAGTTCAATGAGTTCCCTACAAATGTTGTTGTCAAATGGTGGGCACTTACTCCCTGCAAGAAAATTCACACTTACACTATCCTATACATAGTAAGGACTTTGGAAGATGCTCTTCTCAAACCCTCTCTACCCACTCTCTCTTAGTGGAGGAAGTTTATGCACCTTCTGCCTAGCTTTATCTCCACTAGAGGATAGCCAACAAATTCATATACAAACCAAACTCTACAGTTGCAAAATAAAATCAAATTTTATTCCATGTACAATACTCATCTCAACACATTTTGCAGTGAGAGACCTTGCTTTGTTATCACCAATTATATTCAACATCTTCAACTTTTGTTTTCCTCAATGATCCTCAAACCTTGCTCTGAGACCAAATGATGCAGTCGAGAAAGGGGAACCATATCAAGCTACCCAATCTCACAACAAACCACTTTGAAATCAAACTCATACAAAATATTATTACCAAGCAATGTAAATCTACACAAACTAATTGAATTACAATTTTATTAATTTTATTCAACTTCTGGTTACAACAAAATATATTACAATTTTAAATATTTTTTTTGTATTTCCAGCTACACTAGAATCCCAACACCCCTGGACACTGAAATCTAAATTGTCTTTCATCTAATTCCAACACCCCCCTTCTAGACACTTACAACAAAAAAATAATTTTTATCTTTCTCATTTCCACACCCCTTCATAGCCAGAAGTGAATTTTAAAATTGGTCTGAATTTTAATTTTAATCTTCTCCAAACAACCTCTACACCTCCCTTCTCCAATGTCTTTCATTTTCCCTAGAATGTCAAGAGAATTTCATGTAGAATTTTATTTCTTTTCTTTATCCATTTGATTTTTATTCTCCTCTTTTAAATCAAATGCCTCCTTTCCTGACAATTTTGGAATAAAAGACTTATAATATAAAAAAAAAAACAATTCAACCATTGAGCACATGAAATTGAATCATACATGGGAGATAATAAAAAATGAAGTTATCAAATAGTGACAACAATGTCATTAAAATTTGTTTGTGCTTGAAAACACCAAAATTTCACCTTACACCAAATAAAATAATTAACCAAAACTAAAACTGAGATAAAATATGTTTTTGGGTTGATGCAAATTGCTTGTGGACCCAAATGTTCGTGCATCAGTTTTGTAGATCCTTAGTTGAGGTTGGTCTCTTTCCCTAATTGATTCTTCTCTCCTTTGCTTAGTAGACTCTTTGGTCCTTTTCACTCTATTATGTGGATATTTTCCAATAAATATTTTTCTATTATTTTATGATGTATATTAAGAATTCTCAATGGATTCCCTATTTAACTTGTAACCCTTAATTTGTTTTCTCCAATTGCTACACACTAGTTCTCATCTATTTATCCTTCTCTTCTAATTGCATATTGAAAGCTTGAAATTGCTTAGGAATTTTTTTAAGTAATTGGTCACAATTTCTACAACTCTTTGTCAAAATAATCAAAAAAATATTATTTTTATACATATAAGAAACATGTTGGTAAAGATCTATACAAGCCACAAAATTGAGGTGTTGTAAAATTAAATGCTTTGAATCTCCCTGATAATTCTATTTATGAAAAGATAATTAGCAATTTTTTAACTCCTTAAATTAACATCAAATCATAAAGTCTTTAGAATGTGCTAGAGTAGTAAAATGCAATTAGACTAAGTTAAATTTTAATGCATAGACCATAGTTCAAAAAATTGATCATAGCAAAAAAATGACAGCCCAAAATATTGACTCGAACTTGAGACTCAACAAAAAATCTACAAATAAAAAGTATACATATTTACACAAAATAAATTTATGTAATACATGATACAAAGAATGAATTTAGAGGATACACAAGTCAATATTGATCATAGTATAATTACTCTAAATTAGGGTCAAACCAAGAGTATAAATGGAATTGAATTACCTAAGATTTAGTTTTGAGATAAAAAATTATTAAAAATTCATAAAAATAAGGGGAGAGAGTGAGTTTGGGGGTAGCAACCCTTAGTGGGGTGGAGGGACAATGCCACTTGTGGGGTTTGGGATATCACCCTTGATTTGTTCTCTATTATGATACAACTTGAGGTTAAGGGATATAACCTCCATTACCAACTATAGATTAAAGTATTCAAGGCTACAAGGGCCTTCATGGTGGATAATATTTTTTATTATTATCACTCAACAATCAATTCATCCTTCTAAGTTTATAGTTAGAAGAGAGAGGACCAAAAAACAAGGTTTTATTAAGGATTTGTATTATTTTAGTGACAAATTTTATAAAGAACAATCACAAGAAATTAACGGATTTTTTTGGTGATTTTTGTCAAGAAAATTGGACTTGGCATATGAGTCTCTAAGCAAGTTACTAGAAAAAATACTCATGAACTTGGCGAGAACTTGCCAAGCTTGAAACTAAGACACAAGCAACTAGAAAGAATGGATATAAGGTACATAATATTTTTAAATAGGAAACATTGGTAAGGGAAAACTAGTTGGAATTGACTATTGCATAATTTTCTCTCCTTCCTTTAGCAATGGAGCATTACAAGTTCTATGAAACATTAAACCTCAATATCATGTTGTCTCTTATCTGAGTAACACTTCTATGGGAAGATTACAATTGGGTGAGTATATACCATGAACAACTAACTACTGATTTCTACCAGCTTATCATCTCCTTTTCTCCTCCCCCGTTCAATACAAATTTTTAGTCAACTCTCTCATGTATTGTTGGTGATGTATCTTTGGTTTTAGTTTCAGTTTCAAAATAACTACGCCTGATTGAGAGCAAGACAGGGATGAGGATGAAAGTTTCATACAGACCTGCCCACTTCGGGAGAGTAACCGATCACATAATAAGTCATTGAGGTCCAAATAAATGATTCCAAAAGTGAGTGCGGGATCTTCAAAAGAAATCCCGGAAGAGTGTAAGCCCATGCTGGGAAGAAGTAGAGGTCCCTTTGTTTGAAAAACACTGGAAGCCGGGACAATGTCAGGGGTAGCTCTTGAAAGCTATTGAACATCATGACGACGATTGAGAAGAAAAGAGCTCCATGGAGATAATTTCCATGATCTAGATCCGTTTCCATATGTTTCCAAAGGAATACTGTCATTGTGATGAATGCAAGTATAACAAGCTGCAATGAAGGATTGATTCATAAAGAATTACCTGTTTATTCCAGGCAATAACTTGGACTATCAGGACGAATGAAGGATTGATTCAAGAATTAACTTACCTGGATCGTCTTGAAAAGATAAACAAATGAGTTCCGCTTTATAAGAAGCCAATCTCGGTTAAAGCACGCTTTGAACAACTCCCATTTGCTAAGTGAGTATTTGCTGAAAGACAAGGAATCCTTGTGGCTTTTGGACTTATCATAAGGTCTCAAAAGTTCATTTGAGAGATCCTGTCCAACATGAGACTCTTTAAAATTCTGTGAAAATTGCTCTGCTGTAAAATAGTTATACGGCTTTTCCTTGTCAACCCAGTATTTTTCTTGATCCTTTCGAGAGATAACCTGCACAATGTTATAACATATTTTCGATAGTTAGTGTGACGTTGAATCTTGAAAATATCATGTATATTCTAAATGAGTTCAGCAGAGATTAACATTCAGCAAGACCTCGACATCATAAGGGATGGAGTTGGGATTGTGGCCTGACAATTTACTGGAAGTGATATCTCTCAGTCCTTGACACTCAGCCCACGAGGTTTCAGCCTAAAATCTCATATTCTCATGTAGAATTGCTAAAAGTCTTTGTACATGATATAAAATCCTCCATAGATATAACCAGTAATGATATATTTACCTCTTGGAGAAAGTCTGCAGTGCCCTTACGATCGGGACATTTGAAGCCACAATTCTCAAAGAAGTCAAGTACATGATCACGGGGCCCATGGTACACAATCTGACCTTCTGACATTAATATGATGTCATCAAAAAGATCAAATGTTTCAGGTGCTGGCTGGAGGAGTGATATCAGTACCGGTGCCTCCATAATGTGCACAAAGTGCTGAAGGTACTTCACAATCTGGAAAGTAGTAGAGCTGTCCAAGCCAGTTGATATGTCATCCATTAACAGAGTTTTTGTCGGAGATACAATAAGTTCTCCTGCAGATGGAATGGATAAACAGTTACTTTGACATATTATATAATGATATCTTAACCTACGAACAAACTTATCGAGAAGTATAATCACACTCATTACCAGTCGTTACCCTTTTTCTCTGCCCACCGGAAATTCCTCTTACCATGGCATTACCGATCATGATGTCGGAACAACTATCCAATCCAAGGACCTACAGCAAGAGCGTGAAGGCTGTAAACATAAGAACAAGCATAAAATAGAGACAATTCAAAGAATAACATAATAATTATGAATACCAGACCAGATAATAGTTTTTATTAACATATGCGCGGTCACGTAGTGCCTCTCTCAAAGGACCCATTTAGAAAATTAAGGTTTTCACCTTCAAAATATAATCTGTTTGAAGATTTCCTTTCAAACCCTCCATTGCAACAGCCTGGAAATGGCAAAGGAACATTTTTATGAAATTATTTCATGAATGTGTATCTGCTTTATCATTTATAAAAAATAATACTAAAATCACATTCCTAAAGTTCATATAAACCCAACGCCCAAATCATCAAACATAAAAATAATTAAACGACAACAGCAATAACAGACAGGAGAAGAGGTAGGTTTGATCACTATTTTAATGGTTATATATATGTATACCCGTTAACTTCATTTTGAATAGAACAGTGTTAAAGACTTCTCACTTTCATGTACGTGTCTATATCGGCCTCTGGAAGAATCCCAGCTTCTTTTTCTCTTTTTTCAATTTCCAAGAGAAGTTCTACATTTAGAAAGAAAAATAATGAGCGTTTAGACCTTCCACAGATTGAAATCTTAACTGAATATATCAGCATTGTTCACACAGGGAAAAACCAGTAGCTTCAGATTATAACCACATAGATAAAATCAAAATGAGGACAGCTACATACCCTGCCTGTTACCCACTCCTTGGCAACGAGCTGAGAAATCAAATGTTTCTCTTACAGTCATCTCTGCAATATGTAGATCATATTGACAGATATAAGCTGACGTCTTTTGAGGGACAAATTCATTGAGTTTGAATCCGTTATATGAGATATGGCCTGTTACCTGTCTCAATAAACATTACAAGTTGAATGAAAATAATTGAAATAATTGCAGAGTTTTCAAATGAATAATGCAGCCATCGAGAATCCTAAATGTGTTACTTGGGTAGTACCTAACCATTTCTATAAGCGTAAAGTACTGAAATTTCTTAGTAATAACAACCTTCAATGTTGGATTCGAGTTTCCTGCGAGTGCCCGGAGCAAGGTTGTCTTCCCACACCCTGGTGGACCTAATAGAAGAGTGATCCTGCATCATATTTGTGATTTTAAATAAGTAATTTGTCATAAATGGTGATCCTATATATATTAGATTAGACTATATATTATATAATATTATATCGTAGTTTTAGGTTTTGTCATGTTTCTATTTTTATTGGGACATTGTTTTGAAGGTTTCTTAATCTTTTATTTTTGTGAAAGAGTTTTCTCATTTGTACATGTATACCTCATCAAACTTAGTTGTTACGTGATCCATCTTCTATTTTTTATGCATTTTTCATTTAGAGGTTTTACCTTCTCCATAAGTTGGGCTTAAGGGGGAGTGTTAGAGTAAAACGATATTTACCTAATTAATTATTTAGGTCTTTTTTCACACTAGCATCTTAAGCTTATTTAGGTCATGTATTTTTTTGTGCCTCAGGTCATAAGATGAGGACACATGTCGTGATCTATTTTTGTTCTCACCTAGGGTTTCTTTTTTTCTTCTTATAAAGACTCATTATTATATTCACTTATTTGTGAAGTTGCACATTTATAATGATTCAAATTTATTTTTGGATCAATAGCTATTGACCTCTATAAATTTTCTTTTTCTCTTTTTGGGTGAAATTATTTAATTGAAGGTGATCCTTAGAAGCTATATAATGTTGAGGAATCAACTACAACATGTGTGTACCTATGATGTTTCTATGATCTAGTATTTACAATACTTGTGATGTTCGCTTTAACCAATTACTATTTGAACTTGGGGTTATAAAATGTACGACCCCTATGTGAATTTGTGTGTATTTGTACACTAATAATTGGTATGGAACCAACACTTGACTTTAATGCGTTGTTATCATTCTAATATAACTAAATTAATTTTAAAGTGTAAGCTTAATTAACAATCATGATTTAAAAGAAAGATCAAAGATCTCATACAAGACAAGACAATAAATTTACTCTATCATTGGTGTACAAATTACAAAGCCTTTGATTTTCAAAAAGGGGATATGTAGGTAGGGTTATATTGAATGAACTCTTGAGGTTTAGGTCTAGGTTTAAAAATGACTTTTATATTGGGAGCTTGCCACTTTCTAGTATAAATTTTTGAGTGGTGGTGTGGATTCATCATCATGATGGTGGTGGATTATGTTGATGGTTGTTTCGATTATGGTAAATTTAGGAAGTTCCCATACCCATTACAAAACAATCATAAAGGACAAGAGAAAAGAAAAAGTTCATTAGAGGTGAGACAAAGAAAAAAACACAAAGAGAACAATCAGACCAACAAAGCTTTTGATTGGAGCAAAGAACCAGGAATAAGTTTTGGAAGGACCCAAAGCCAAAAAAAGTCAATCAAGGAGGTTTATATCCAAATTTTACTAAAGGCCTCTAAGTATAATCCGGGTAAGATTGAAGAATCCAATCAACATATGAGCTACCAATCTAATCAACAAAATTTTTCTTGCAAGAAGCACCATCCAACAACTTCTCTTTACCAATGACTGTGGGATGCAACTCAATAGAAGCACCAAGCCCAACATCCATCTTCCTTTTATCCCTAACATATAACCTTCAACAACATCATGGGAGCCCAAAGTCACAATAGACTGGAGAGTTTCACCGCTTTGGGTACTCAATGAAGTATTCAAATCTTTAACATGAAGATGATGTCCTTAAACATTAGGGTGATCTAATCAAGTAGGTCCATAATGAAGTTCTTGCACCCAAGACCTAAGCTTGGAACAAATATTTACAAGTGACCTTATCTAAGGTAATAAAATGACAAACAACATTAGAAATATCATGAAGAATATCTTCATCCCAAAATTCCAATGTGAGCTCAGGGAGACATACCCAAATAGGCTACAAGTCAAACTTAGTAACATCAAAGCTAGCTGACCAACTTTGAAGGTGAAGAAATACCTTACCAAAAAGACTAGGGGCCATTGTGATAAATGCAACTGCAATCCTCCAAGGAATGATAAGAGAATAGAAAAAAAACCATTTATTAAAGCTCTAATGTGAAGACCAAGAGACATCCAACAATCAGAAGCCCAACTACGGATGATGTCAATTTTCAGTCGATAATTGAAATTTTTTCCAATAAGAGCCGAATGCAACCCATCCACCCATTCAGAATAGTGGGAGAGAAAGAAGAAGGAGCATGAGGAATAGTAGTAGAGCTAAGCTCATGCTAAAAAGCCTCTTGAGAAACAACTCCAAAGACTGCAACACCTTGATAAATAAGCAAATTAGAAAACATAGAGCAGGAAACCCTGAATACCCTACTATCCTGCAACCCATTTTGAACAAGAGCAGTAGGAGAGGAGGCCACCACCAAGGAGGGAGACCCCAAAAGAGAGCCCACCCAAGGAAAAGGCGTAGAAACCACATCAAACCCAACCACAATAGGGGAAATTGATTCACAAGGAGACAAAGGTGGAAAATCTGCTAGAGGCAAGGGAGGAACCTTAGGAGGGAGCAACAAAAATCCCCTCTTCAAAGAACTACACAAGCTTGACCCATCATGAATGAGACTGTTAGAAACCACATCCAACATCTTCTGGGATGAACATTGGGCATCCAACTAAAGAGAAAGAAGTGGAACATCCTCCTCTTGAATTGATTGGTCACACCTTTCTATAGAAGAACTAGGTGCCTCATTCTTCTTAGCCTTCAACCTAACCTCTAGGAGAATGTCGAAGAGAGTTTCATCCTCCTCCATGCACGAAGAAATTTTTGAGGAACCAACAAACTCATCCTCATAAACCAAAATATTTGGTGCATCTGAACCAAAGAAAGAAGATGCAGCCACAACAAGGGAGCAAGGAACCCCTATGCAACCGCAATAGTCTGCGCCTTCAGCATCATTGCCCTCTCTTTTATCATCACCGTCCTTGCTTGCACCTACTTTGCAGCTTCCCACTCCTATTGAAGCCCTACACCTGCTCCCGCAGAGATTCCCTCTCCCACTCAAATGCCTGCTCCCACTCATTCTCACGGACATTGATTATAATGATAGTTGTTATGAATTGAATCTAAAGAAAATAGTAGCAACTAGGGGTCGTCATTACAACTGTCTAATATTATAACACATAAATGACTCTCTAATATTAAAACACATGAATTCATTTTGTTGATCTAATGGAAGTTATGACAAACCGGTAAGAAAGGAATCTAGGATACTGGTGCTTATGTTTATCTCTAATAGTTTGAAAGAAGTTTGTAAGAAAATAGACCATCACTATAACTCTCCATATGAGATATGTATTAGAAGACTGTTCAATTTGAAGAGGTGAGAAACAAGGCATACCGCAAATTCACCACCAGCAATTCATCAATAGAAAATTTACCGCTACCAATTCACCACGGGAAAATTCACCTCCATGACAATTCATCATGCGAAAAATTAATTGCATGAGTTTTTTGCGGTTAATTTTCCATGGCAGTGAATTGCTGGTGGTGGTGAATTTTTCCGCAGTGAATTGCTGACTGTGAATTTTGCATTGGTGAATTGCTGGCAGTGAATTTTCCTAGAGCCAAGAAACAAATATGTTCGAAAGACGCACCATTGACTTTAGCCAATTTGAATTGGCAAGCTCGTATTTATTTGATTTTTACTAAAACATATGTATCATTAAAAGAATTGGATCCACATGATAATGTTATAAGATCACTGATAAGAAAATATGACTGGTATTCACAAATTACTTACCTTGAAGGCTTGATGACACCGCTAACATCTTTTAGTATGGCAAATTTTTCTTTCTTGGACGGACAAAGATGCACCATTTCTAGAACACCCTATGATCAGACAAAAGCATCAAACATTAGTATAGTATTCCAATCAATCAATGAAACTGAAAAGAATTGTAATAGTCAATAAAAGATAGTTTTGTTGTAATAAAGCTCGAAGATTGATAAGAGAAAATCCTTTTCAGGACACTAGATGTACAGTAAATTATTGAATAAGCAAAATCGAACTGTGTTTGTTTATTATACCTGCAAAATATTTCTTGTAGTATTCCAAAGTGTTGGAAGAGCTCTACTGCCGATGTGACAATGTGCATTCACATTCAAGTTTTGGTATCTCATTTCCACTGTCGGCAGCACTAAACCCACACTGTAAAACAAATCGAAGTTACAGTACTAATTTATTTTTATTAAATTATAAATTTCTCATTTGTATTTTTATAATTTTAGTTTTCCTTTCTGAAATATATTTCTAATAATCTTTTATTTTTTATTTAAAAGTATAATTTATTTCATTTTCATATAATTTTTTGAAAACTATACGAAAAAAGAACTCTTTAAGTAAAAACAAAAGGATGATTTTTTAAAGTATTTTAGTAAATAGAGTAGTATATTATTTTAAATACATTTATCTAAAAGATTGGAAAGTTTAAGTATTTTAGTAAATAAAATAGTATATAAAACTAGTATATATATTTTAAATACAGTTATCTAAAAGATGTTGACAAACTTTTTAAAATTACTATATTTAAAATATTTTTATCTATAATTTAATAGATTCTTGATTTCATATTTTCTAAAACAAATTATTTCAATAGTTTTATATTTATTTTATTTTTTAAAATGCACAACTTTTTAAATTACTTTAAAAAGGCTATTTTTCTATAATTTAAAATAAAAAATAAAAATAAAAATATATATATACTTTTATACTAATTTATTAATATAGAAAAATATTTTAATTTAAAGGATAAATTCTAATTGTAATTATATAAACAAAAAATGTGTGTTTAAAGACAATTTGAAAAGAATTTAATTTTTTTTTTATATTTTATTATTGATATTTATATTAATTATTAATTATTAGTAGTATGTTTATTATTATACTTAAATACTTTGACATATACATGACTAAAATTTAAAGTTAAAGAAGTTTTTGTTATATTATATCTTCATATTATGAAACAAAATTATTATAATAATTTTATATTTATTTTATTTTCTAAAGTACACAACTTTTTAAATTACTTTAGAAATAATTTTTTTCTATAATTTAATATAAAAAACACAAAAAAAAAAGTTTATATTTTTAACTAATAAGGAATATATTAATTTCAACTAGATAAAAAATATATTTTGTTTTGCTTTCAAATTAATTTATTAATATAAAAAAACATTTTAGTTAAAAGGGTAAATTGTAATTCTAATTAAATAATAATAAAAATGTTAAAGAAGAAAGACAATTTGAAAAGAATAAAAATAAATTTCTTTATATTTAATATATTGATATTTATATTAATTATTAGTAGTATGTTTATTATTATATTTAAATAATTTGATATATACATGACTCAAATTTAAGGTAAAAGTTCTTTTTTTTTTGCTTAACCATTTCAATTACTTTAAAAAACTATATATATATAAACAAAATATATTTTTTGTTTATAATTTAAACTATTTTTTAAATAAGAGATTTATTAGTTTCAATTAAGAAATTGATAAATAAATAAATAAATAAATAATTATTTTCTTTTACTTTAAAATGAGCTTATTAATATAGAAAAATATTTTAATTTAAAGGGTAATTTGTAATTGTAATTAGATAATAGTAATGTTTTGTTTAAGGAAGAAATACAATATGAAAAGAATAAAAAATATTTTCTTTGTATTTCATATATTTATATTTATAATTAGTATTAATATACATAATATTTTTATTATTATATCAAATGCTTTGAAATATAAATGATTATCATATAAAATTAAATTACTTTACTCACTCATTACACTCCACTCTTTGCAACAATTAGAAATATTTATTGGAAAAATTAATTTACATAAAAGATTGACACTATTTAGATAATTATCTAGTTTAAGATATAAAATTATTTATCAAACTTATAAATAAACTGTCATAATTATCTTAAATATAGAAACAAAATCTTTACTACTTACTTGTCTAGCCTCTGCCTCAGCTTTGTAAGGAACTTTTCATTGTCCCCCTCTATGTTCCTCATCATTTTCTCAACCAGTAATTTCCCCTCCAAAGGTTTCAGACGACCCACATCCACAATATCTCTGTTTATGACTTTGCCACCCTCTTCATATTCCTTGATCATGGAAGCTCTGGTTCTCTCATCTGTTGGAAGCTTTTGGTTGGCTGCCCAATGGAGGGCCTCCTCATCATCTGCAACACCATCTTCACTATCCAAAGATGATTGACTAAACATGTAATGGTCCTGCCTGGTGCTTTGGAAGCTCTCACTGCCATTTCTCACCATTCCCATGCTCTTTCCCATTTCACCCAATTCACCTCTATCTGACTCTAACTCTTGTCTACACACTGCATGAGCCATTTTCCAACAGTAACAGCAAGTTAAAGCTCAGAGTCCTCTCTACTACTGTTCTTCTAAGACTTATTTTTAAAAGTAATGCAAACCAGCTTGCTAGCAAGTTGTAGAAATCAACAGAATGTTCTTAAAGCCTTCTGAGAGAACTGCCCGTGTTCTTTACTAATGCCTTATTCCTCTATAAAAATTTCTACTGAAACTTTGCATTTATATTGACAATAATTACTGTTAACCATTTTTAAATGAAATTGAGACCCATCAAAATGTACAAACAATAATATTGATACCATAGGATATGCTTCTGCATTCTCCTCGAAGATGGAAAAAATAATAATACGATCTCTGAAAACCAGCAACATAGTTAGTTAATTTGTTATTATCGAGTTTGATAGAATAGATTATCATACAATGATCGTTCCTTCGGAGGAGAGGTTTAGTTTGCATAAACAATTATGTTGTCATTCTATTGTCTGTATATGCTTTTATAGATACCTTATTTTAGTCTTTGAAGTCTTTTGGAAACGATTTATGTACTCTTTTAATATTAAAAACTAACCTTTATAAGATATTCTTTGTTTTGTTTTTTTGTGTTAAAATATAAATTAAATAATTTTTTAAAATTTTAATGTGATTATGATAATGCTAAATATTATTGTAGACACTCTTAAATTGATCACTTATTTCTAAATAATTTATTAATTATTTTCAAAATTGATTATCTTTTCATATTTCTATGATTAATTAAATAATTTATTATTTAATTAGTTTTAATTCTTATAAATAAATAAATTACATACTATTTAATTAATTATACGTCTACTTCTTCTAAATAATTCTTATTCCTTATCACTTTCATTAACTATAGGGTTATGATTTCTTCCACAAACTTCTTCAAAATTATTGATTTAGATATTCATTAGCTTCATCCTATCCCATATTCTTTCATCTTCAAGAAATGAGATTAATACTTCATAGAGGCATCTTAGATCTAATAAAAATCATATTAGGTAAATGGTTTATCTATAATCACTCCAATAAGCTACTTCATAATCAGTTCTTTATTTCAATGATTTATTTACAACCAATTTAGGCCTCAAAAAATGTTCTCCCCAAAAATATCCTAGTAAAAGATTCAAAATGGATTATCTTTCCTTAATAAACTTTATTTATCAATTGTGAAAATTCTATTACAATTACTAATTATTAATCTCCTATCTAAATAGATTATTTGATTGCAAAAAATTAATTCATAGCAAATATTGAAAAATAACACAACTACAACTTCACAAATAGAACCATAGGAAAAAAATGCAAAATAATGAACATAATATTTTTAGACAAATTGTCCGTGGAAAAACCCTGAAGGAAAAAATAGTACTATAGATGATGAATTTTATTAAACTTCAGAAAATCAAAAGATACATAAACTGCTTGCCTCTTACTAGTAGAGCTTCGACAATATTCTTCCAAAAATTCTTCCCTCAATTTCTCCTGCTGAAATTCCACAATTGTTGTCCCCAATGCTATCACTGCGCCCTTGCTACTACTACAAAACTATTTTCTATCACTGCAAATTTATTTTCTATCATTGCAAATGCTTCTCAAATGTGTGTTCTCCCAATGCCCATTGATCCCCTTTTAAACTATTCTTGTTGAAAAACCAATGGCCATGATTTAATCTCAATCAATGGCTAAGATTAGTTAGAATCTAACAACCCTAACTAACTGGATTCTAGAAGTCTCTAGAGGAATCAATCAATTAATTAAATAATTATCCGAACAACTAACTCCTTTCTAGAAGTCTCTAGAAAAGTTAATTAAATAATCCTTGGGAATGAAGACACCTGTCCAAGCTACTAAAATTAGCACTCCCTTTTAGTGAGGAAGGTGTTCTACATGAAACCCAACTTATCTCTGAAGAAAATGAATTTCACCTTCCCTAATGCCATTGTCAAAATGTTTGCTACCTGCTGATTTGTAGGTATATATTGTAGTTGAACAATCCCCCACTGTACACAATCCTTGATGAAATGATACCTGATGTCTATATGTTTAGACCTATCATGAAACATTAGATTCTCAGTCAATTTGATGCAACTCTAATTGTCATAGTGTATCATCGTAGTCTCAATTCTCTGACCAAACAAGGCTCCTAGAAAATTTTGAAGCCATATCACCTCACACATTGCCATGCTAGCTACTATGTATTCTACCTCTATAGAACTCAAATCCACAGACTTCTACTTCCTACTATACTAAGAGACAACTCTTAATCCCAAGCTAAAGTAGCACCTTGAAGTGTTTTTCCTGTCCACTATACTACCTACCCAATCTGCATTAGTATAGCCTATCAACCTGATACTATCACCATGAGCATATCTAATCCCATACTTGATTATACCACACAAATATTGCAACATATGCTTTTCCACTGTCTAATGCACTCTCTTCCGCTCTACCATGAACTGAATAAGAGAGTTTACTGCAAAGGATTTATCTAGCCTATTGTTGACCAAATACATGAAAGATCCAATCAACTTCCTGTATAAGGTGGGGTCTACATCCTTCTCCTTAGATGTGTCTACCTTCTTCCAATTCATGATCATAGGAGTAGACATGGCTCTACAATCTTCCATCTAAAATCTCCTCAAGATTTTGATGCAGTATTTCCCTTGTCCAAGGAAAATCTCTCCATCTATCTACCATACCTCTATGCCTAGAAAGTAGTGCATAAGCCCCAAAGCCTTCATCTCAAACTCTACCACAAGGTCCCTCTTGCACTCCTCTATGAGCCCTAGTGTACTTGTTAAAAACAAGTTGTCCAAATATAGAACAAGAATGAGAACCTCACCCCCAATCACCAAGTAGTAAAGGTTAGCATTTTCCTCACTCTTCATGAAGTCCATTCCTTGCAAGTATTTATCAATGTGTTGATACCATGCCCTGGAACCTTGCTTGAGTTCATACAAAGCTCTCTTCAATTTGTACATGTGGGTTTCACTTTTGTGTGCTACAAAGCCCTCTGGTTGTTCTATGTATACCTCCTCTTCCAATTCACCATTAAGAAACATTGTCTTGACATCCATTTGATAGATCTACCATCCGATATGTGTTGCAAGTGAGATCACAACTCATATTGAAGTATACCTAGCCACTGAAGCGAATGTCTCCTGATAGTCTATTCCCTCCTTTTGAGAGAACCCCTTGGCCATGAAACTTGCCTTGTATTTCTTGATGCTACCATCTACACCATGCTTGATATTATAGATCTAGCGTGATCCAATGACTGCTCTATTTTTCAGTCTAGGCACAACCTCCCACACATCATTTTGCACTATTGAGATATATTCGTCAACCATCACATCTTGCCACACCTACTACTGTGCAACATCATGATAGCTGGAAGTTTTACTATCTACCAACTAACTAATGCTATATAGTCATTATACTTGGCTAGTTGTCTCCACTATCTACTACTCATCATAGGAGCTCCCACAAACTCTTGAGTATCCCTATGTGACTATTAGTTCCTGCTACCAACTATAAAGGATGACGTATCAAACTTTATGTCTCCCTAATGCATCTCTTGGATTTGTTGCATCTGTTGCTCCATACTCTGTGAACTCTCAGCACATAAGCTTTTGCTTGTACTAGTAATTGTACTCGAGCTTCATTTCCCATGATTTGATTGAATGATCCTTGGAGCTTCTGTTGGCTGCTTACTATGATCATTTGCTAACAAATCTCTGGACCTCCTAAATGCCTTGTCCTCCATGAACTTGAAATCGCATCTAACTATAATCCTCTTGCTCCCTAGAATAAATATTTGATATACCTTTAAGGTTTCACTAGACCCTACAAAGTACCCTCTCTTTGCATTCTAATCTAACTTGGAACTTGTAGGCCTTGAAATGTGACAATACACCAAACTCCCAAATATCTTGAAGTGGCTAACATCTGGCTGCTTCCCTAAGAATGCTTCCTCTAGTGCCATCTTGCCCAATACCTTATGTGGAACCCTATTTTGTATGTATACTGTTGTACTGTATGCCTTTTCCCATGAGCAATGTGGCATTTCCTGGTCATACAACATATCCCTTTTTTCCTATGATATAGATTGATTCTTCCTCGTAGCAACCCCATTCTGCTATGGGTTGTAAGGAACAGTCCACTCTCTCTTGATTCCTTCCTTGGTACAAAACTCTTGGAACTCTTTCCCTTTGTACTCGCCTCCATTGTTTGATTAAAGAACCTTTATCTTCTTGCTTTTCAAATTCTCCACAAGATCTTTGAACTCTTTTGAGTGACTAAAACCTCATCCTTGGTCCTCAAGAAGTATATACAGGTCTTCCTAGAGAAATCATCTATAAATGTAACAAAGTACTCGTATCTTCTAAGAGACTTCATCGACATTGGTCCACATATGTCTAAATGTACTAGATCAAGAACACCCCTAGATCTTGTGTTACTCCTTGGAAAAGCTACTTTCACAAACTTCCCCAATACACATCCCTTACATACATCATCATGCTTTGTGTTCACCTCTAGAACACTTGTCACTGTCTCACAAAGCAATTTAAGTGCTCCATGATGTATATGGCCCATCCTCCTATGTCATAGCTCTCCTTGATCTCTAGAATTACTACTACTCATTAGTGCCTTATGAGTATCAAATTGCAACTTGTAAAGCTGGCTACTCCTAACTCCAATAGTTGTGGGTGATTTCCAATCCTTATGCTTGATTAACATAGTTGCCTCTTTAAAGAGTACATTATAACCTTTATCCTGAAGGATAGATGCGGAAATAAAATTCATACCCAATCCTAAGACATGCAACACATCTTGAATGGGAATTTACTTTCCATTCTCCCTCTAAAATAAAACAACCCCTTTCCCAACTGGATTGAGTTTAGACATGTTCCCCATAGAAATCTATATTCTGATGTCCTCCTCCTTATAACTGTAGAAGTACTCTCTAACTCCTGTCATATGAAATGATGCCCCACTACCTATAGACCAAAAACTCTTTGAGGTTGAGCTAACCATACAAGCTATGAGAGCGAACTCATCCTCCATTCTACTAGAGAGATCATCTGCACTTGCTAAAGCTATCGTCTGCTTCTTGCCTTTCTTTTCATTCTTTTTTCTTTGCGTGAAATCACTAACATAGTGGCCAAATTCATGACAACAATAACACTTGATCTTAGACAAGTCCTTCTTCTTCTCACTTTGTGGATTTGATCCTTTGCTAGACCCCTTCTTTGCTTTCGCTTTTCTTGCTAGGGCAACATTTTCTTGCTCTGCCTCATTTTTCTAACTCTTAATGTTGGTTCCACTAATAAGACTTAGTCTAAGCTCCTCCTAAGTGAAGTCACTCTAGAGTTTATCCCAACTCAGTAAGGTGTCTTGTCCATTAATAACTCGAACAAAGACATCCCACTGCTTAATAAACCCATTTAGGGCTACTCATACTAGCTTGTCCTCATCTAGTTTATCTCCAATAGCTACCTACTTATCCTTGAAAAGTCTGAGTTTGGTGAGGCAACTTGTCACATCTTCTCCCTTTTTCATTTGAGTATTCCTCAACTTTTTTTGAGAATCAACTTTTGGTTAGTGGTAGCATTCTGGTATAGATTCAAAATGGCATCCCACATCTTCTTCATTGTATCTAACTCTATAACATGCAGAACAATATGGTCTTTGACACCATCAAGAATCAGTCTCCTCACCTTGACATCTTCCTTTTTATATGCTAAGAGTTGTGTTGGATTTGTAGGTACAACTACAACACTGGTCACATATTCCTTGATACCATTCTCTTCCAGCATTAAATAAATTATAGCTTTCCAAACACCAAAATTTGAGGCTCCATACAATCTGTCCTGATCTCTTAAACCTGCTAAGCCCATCTCAAAAGATAAAAGTAATAATAATAAAAATAAATCTGAAGAGGTAGGACTGGGTTTTATAAACCCTTAATTTTTCTTCCTGTGCCTATCCTGAGTCTTTTCTGCCCTCAGATTAGCTCCGATACCATGTGAAAATTCTATTACAGTTACTCATTATTAATCTCCTATCTAAATAGATTATTTGACTGTGGAAAATTAATTCACAACAAATATTGAAAAATAACACAACTGCAACTTCACAAATAAAACCATAGGAAAAACATGCAAAATAATGAACACAATATTTTTGGACAAATTGTCCCTAGAAAAACCTTGAAGGGAAAACCAATACTGTAGATGAGGAATTTTATTAAACTTCAACAAATCAAGAGATATATAAACTACTTTCCTCTTACTGGTAGAGCTCCAACAATATTCTTCTAGAAATTCTTCCCTCAATTTCTCCTACTGAAATTCCACAATTGTTGTCCCCAATGCTATCACTATTCCCTTGCTACTAGTGCAAAACTATTTGCTATCATTGCAAATGTTTCTCAAATGTGTGTTCTCCAAATTCCCTTTGATCCCATTTTAAACTATTATCATTGAAAAAACAATGGCCATGATTTAATCTCAATCAATGGCTAAGATTAATTAGACTCTAACAACCCTAACTAATTGGATTCTAGAAGTCTCTAGAGGAATCAATTAATTAATTAAATAATTATCTGGACAACTAACTACTTTCTAGAAGTCTTAAAAAAAATTAATTAAATAATCCTTGGGAATGGAGACACTTGCTCAAGCTACTAAAATTAACACCAACCACACATCTTAAACAATTAATAATGAAACTTGTGTTAGATAAACACTTTTCATTTAACCTAAATTTGATAATAGTTGATGGATTCAAAGTTGGAGGGTCCACTGAAGCATTATCCATCCATGTCATAAAACTAAAATCCCACAAAAAAATCAATAAAATAATTGAAATAAAAGGATGATCTTAAAAATTTAGCTATATAACAAGTGTAATATATTATAGAGGTCTCACATCATGCTAGGTTTTGATCATTTGATTACAATTGGTGTGTTATCCATATATTTTAGAGTTTGAATGATACCAAAACACAAGCCCATGTTGAACTATGCATATTGTGTCCTCTTACATTATTTGGTAATTTCCCAAATGATCATGAATTATAATCATTTAGTAGATCCTATACTTAAGAACGATCCACCTAAACCATAACAAGAAGCAAAATTCAATGTCTAGTAAAACATGCAGTTAATCAAATGTGGAGATGAAATATTATAGAATGAATATGGTGATGATGGATTGATGAATATTTATGTAGTTCACACCATAGTCTCTTCTAGGCCAAAAATATTAGAAAAATGTACCTTTTTTGCTGCACACCTTGAAAATTTTTCTTAATCGTTGAATTGTATAATTATTGGTACTTTATTGTGCCTAATAAAATATATAGAATTAAATTCAACTTTGTGATGATCATAATCTCTAATGATTTAGATATTGACAATGATGGCTATAACAAACTCAACTTTCTACATAGTAATTACTTTAATTTTTACCATAGAAGTAGTTAAACAAAATCCTAAAAAATTTATAGATGCCATTTTTCGCTTTCATATAACATTTGGTGAACATAATCAATAAATAAATGAATTATATAAAATTTGAATTTGAAATATATTAATTGCAAATTGAAATATGAGATAAACTTTTCATTTACAATTCATACATAAAATGCATTTCAAGTATACAAGATTACAATACACAATATGTGATGTATTGTTTCCCATATCTAAAAATCTACTTCTATCTCACAAGCCTCAACATTTTCATCTACAAGAGGGATAGCATCTCTTAAGCGATTCAACTCTAGCCCCACACATCTTCCAATTGGAAGTGGACCTACCCTTCATGAAGAGCATAGATTGAAGGAACCAATAAGTAAATGTCATTTTAGTCCTAATGTTGTGTCCTACATAACCAATTGACCATGTACAACTTTAGACAACTTTTAACTAAGTACGACCAATCTAACTAAATATGAAATTAGGAGCATTGTGAACTGAGTAATGCAAGCAAATAATTTTGCATTACTTTGGCCAAAAATTTGAATAAAACAATCACTTCCATAGGAAATATAGTCGTAAGTTCACACACCTCTAACTTGAATTTGATATAACTTTACACTTAAGGTTTAACACATGGTTGACTTGTTTGACTATTTTTCTATCTTTTCTTAAAACTATAAAACTATAAATGTATGACTTACTATGTTTATTAAATGACTAAGGTCATGAAAACATTTTATTGACAATGAACACCTATGTTGTGTACTTACAACATCCTGAAACAAGGCTACTACTACTTGTTCACAATTTTTTGCATTTGTTTCTAAGAGTAAAATAATATCCTATTTTCAAGCACAATAATTGTTATAATATTTTCAAATAATGACATTGACTCAAGACACCTTTTCTTTCTCACAAGTTCTTGTGAGATTGTAATATGAATAAAATAGAAATATTGTTCATTTACAAGAAAATAACTTCTTTAAATATTGTCGACTTCTCTATGTTTTCCCCTTGTTTCTTTGTATAAGAAGACTTTTAATAATACTAGTAAAAGTACATTATATATTACCAAGTTCTTTTACAAGAATAATTATGATTTTATGGTATTTATAATTTTTCAAAAACTCTAAATTTTAAATCTAATTATTTTAGTAATCATGTTAGAATAAACTTCAATATTATCATTCAATTTTATAAATATATAAAATAGAGTTATGTTTTGACACTCTTTATACACACACACACATAGGCACATATATATATATATATGTATATGTATATATATGTATGTATATATATATATGTATATATATATGTATGTATGTATATATATATGTATATATATATGTATGTGTACGTGTATATATACATACATATATCTATATATTCATAGATGTATATATATACATATATATACACATATCTATATATATACATATATGTACACACATATACACACCAACACACACACATATATATAAACATATATGTAGTGTCAAAACATCATCAGTGACATTTTCACACTTGGTTAGGCCCTCCTTGTAAAATTGAGCTTAATGATGCCTTTGAATTAGTATTGTAATATGTTTAACATACTCGCATTAGGTCTTGGAACCTTGTGAACTAAATAAACATAGTTGTATCTTATTTGGAGTGTTGTAAAGTGTTGTAACACACTTTCACACTTTTTGAGGGTTTCCATTAATAATTGGGCTTCTTTATTCTTTAATTATCCTTATTTTGCATCCACAAGCCCCATTTAATGCATCTTTTCAAGGACAATCCTGACACAAATCAACATCCAATCATAATTTAGGTGTTTTTAGGTTGTGTGGACTAGATTTGATGGTCTATGTCTCATACACAACCTTGGGCGTATGAGTTCCACCTAGGGTTTTGAGTCTTGATCCTGATTTTTCACCTTTCTAAGCATTTTTGAATTTGGTCCCATACATTACACCTAAAGCGACTCATATGCCACCTTGGGTGTATGAGTCTCATGTGGCCCAAAATTAAATTATTTAGAATTATTGGTGGGATTTTATCCTCCTAGATCTGATATCAGCTTGTAGTGTTGTAATTTTGGGAATTCTTACATAATTATGTATAGATACAAGTTTCTTTCCCTCATTTTCATCCTAACAAACAATCAAGTAACCTAGTAAGTTGAATTTGAGTTCACAAGAGCATTAAAGTGTCTTCAAGGGTAGTTTATCAAGCACTTTAGAACATTATTTAAGTATCAAGCATCATGTCAAAGTCTTCAGGCATCATTTTTGTTTTTGAGCTAAAAATTGTGATGTAGGGTTTCATGATTCAAGCTAGATTTCAACTCAAGATCTATCCTATTCAAGCAAGAGTCAAGATATACATCCATTGGAGCCACTTCCTACATGTTTGCAACAATTCATTGCTAGGGTTTGATGGGTTACAACATCTTATTTTGTTCATTCATAATTCTCCATTCCTTCATTTCATTTCAAGGTTTAATTACTAAAATGGGGTTTGACCAAGGCAAAACCCTATCCACTAACAAAACAACATTTTCCCCTCTCTATAGTGTGTGATTTACAAGTTTAGATTGAAGACACATTAAATAGAAAGTTTGGAGAAAGTTTGGAGAAAGTTTTCAAAGTGTCAAAGTTATCAAAGTTATCACCTTGTATCAAAGATACTTGGAAGACTTCTACAAGTTGCAAATTAGGGTTTTGGATCCACAAATCAATTGGGAAGCACAAAGAAAACCTTGAAGACATGATTCAGACTTTTAAGCTTCATAAAACCCTAACTAGACTGATACACTAGTTCTGGCATATGAGTCCTAGTTTAGGTCATTTTTTAGGTTTTTGTTGTTTTAGACACCCATTTGCCAGATTCTAGTTTCTACACAAAAATCCAAATATGGGACTAAATTGCCCAGTCTAGTGTATGAGTCCCAATTAGCATTAAAATCATAATTTCTAGCATTTTAGAGCTTCATTCAACCTCCCTCAAATTTCCAAGTGCACACATTTCATCTTGCAACTTTGTATTTTGATTCATATGCATTTTTAGGTCATTTAGTGAAGGATAGCATCACACTAGGTTTAAACATTTTAATTTGCATTAAATTTGTCTTTCCAATCCCTAGTTTGGTGGTGAACCCCTCCTTAGTTTGCAATCAGTCCCTAGGACAACTCTATTGCAAGATCTCTTTCTCCTTTGCATACTTGAAGTTGAGATCTCTAGAGTTTTGTCCTTGAATGAGAGTGTTGAGTTTTTTTGTTCTATCTCCTAAGCATAGAAACCCTTAAACAAAATTCTTCCTTTCATTTTGGTGAACCTGCATTTAGAACATCATAATTTTGATTCAGAGTGCATCATCATCTTATATCTTGCTTTCCTTAACATTGCATTATAGTTTGCACTAGTTAATTGACATTTTAGTGTTTCTAATTTTTCATGAGTAAAAGTGCATATAGGTTGCATTTTTTCATCTCAAATAATTGAAAACCATATAAAATCTGCATTTGCACTTAGGTTACAGTTCATACAACATAAAAATCATAAAAATTTCCTCACTCGGACTCATATGCCTCTTTGGGCGATTTAGTCCCAATGCAGATTTTGCACTACATTTTCCAAAACTTAAACATCTATTTTTATGCTCTTTCTTGTTGTTTATAGCTTTATGTTTGAGTTTATAGAGTTTCTATTATATTAATTTCATTCATCTTAGCTTATATTGCATTTCCATTCATTTTGCATTTAGTAGCCCTTGCATGAGTATTTGGTGTCGTATTGCTAATACTATAGTGAGACGAAGTTTGAGACTCATGTCATACCATGATAGCACAATCATCATGGATCTTGGGTTGTCTAGCTCTTTCACTCCTAGTATTGACACTAGTACACTAGGTATGGACCATACACTTAACAACTATTTCCCTTCAAGTAGTGTGATGCAAGTTGAAACAAGAATTGATAATGAACTTCACAAGAAAACATAATTCAAATTCATGAAGATTTAGAAAACCTACAACATCAAGTGCAAAATGACAACATTTCAACTACTGCCATCCCAGGCTACTATAGATAACATTCATCGCATGCTTGAAAGTGAAGATGGACTTGACCTTTTGCATAACATAGTTCAAATATTTGGAAAACGCTTTCCCTCAACAACTAGTTGTCCTTTAACTACAAGAAATTTCACAAGCCAAGGAGGAATTCAACTTCCTCCTCCCACAAAAATTACCTCTATTCCTACCTATACGAATGCTCAAGTCACAACAATAATGCAACCAACTAGTAATGTGATTCCTTCCTTGGGTATTTCTGCTAGCATCGATAGTACCATTGTGGCATCACATGTCATATTTCCTACCACCTTACCACCTATAAGCATCCCATTAACTTTTCCCTTGAACACATACACCCCTTCACCTTTTTTAGTTCCATCTCATAATACAAGCAATGACCCTCTCATAAACCAACTTTTCCAAATCGTTTCATCCCTTCAAAAACAAGTTTCCACTATCAACCAAAATCAAAATGACCCACCTACATATTCTGTCAAAATTAGTCCTTTTTCCTTGGAGATATTGCAAACACTGATGCCACAAGGTGTAGAGGTGCCTAGATTTGAGAAATACGGAGGGAAAGGAGATCCTTCTTGATAGGTCTAGATAACAACTTATTTTCTATTTTTTTTTATGCAAACTTTAAGATACTTTTAAACACACTTTCTAAACAATATTCTATATATCATACTATCCTTTTTATATCCATTATGCAGACCTAAACCCAAAAACTTGGTGATGAAATTATGGTTTAATATATTAGCATTAAATGGTCTATATGAATTTGTATATGGGAATGTTGATGGAATGCTATGTTTAATTATGATATTTATCCTTGTGTACATGTTTTGTGAAACTAACTTGTTTGCAGATAATAAAGGAACCATGATACACAATTGCTACAAGATGAACCCTTAGCAAAAGGGGAATTGGACAACGAAATAGGGGAAACTAAAGAAATAGTTGAACGTGATGACCATTGGTTGAAGGAACTTAAGAAGATAAAACTTGCATTCAACTCATTATGCAATTTTTCATCAATCTTTATAATTTCATCATCATCCAAGTTAATCACAATAGGAGGTCTGATGACAATATCCATAGAAGAAAATTGTAGTTTATGTTGCGGAGAAGGTGGAGAGGCATCATTAATTTCTTGAGACAAGTTCAGATTTCATTTTTCTCTGTTATTTTCTTCTTTTTCTTATAATGAATTAGCAATACCAGAACGTTTCCACCTACACTCTTTAGCATTTTGGTTTCTTTTAATCCAATTTTCAAGTTGTGATTGTGTAGGACTAGGTTTTTCAACCACATGTTTCTTTTCTTCCCTTAGGGGAGGAACAGAAGGAACCATTGGAGGTTGTTCAACCACTTTACCTTTAGCTTTGCAAACTTGTTTAACTTTAGGAGGAACAACAAGATTTATTTGATTATCTTGTGGTCTCTTATATGAAATAGGTGGAAGAATTATCATAGGTTGGTCTTGGTTACATAGAACAACTTTTGGTTCAATCATGGGTTGATGAATATGATGAATAAGACAACTGAGAGGGGGGGTGAATTAGTTGTAACAAAATTAAACCTTTAAATCATTCATCAGAATTAATCCTTAACATTTCTTACATGATTAAATGTTAAGTGTAAGTGTAGAAACTAAAAACCATCACATAAAAAGAACAATACCATATTTAAATGGAAAACCAAATGAGGGAAAAACCACAGTGAGAATTAGCTCACACTATAGATCAAATATCAAAACTAATTACAAAGGCTCGCTGCGTGAGAAACATAGGTCACTGCCAAAACAAGGACTCGCTATCTGGATCAGGACTCATTGTTCAATAGAGCTAACAACTCAGAGGGCTCACTGTCACAAAGATACAATGAAGATAGAAAATATATGTTATAGAGAGAAGAAAATATCAATGCAATAGAGAAATCCATCACAATTTTCTCAACCTCTTGTAGACATGTATGAGTGATAGAGTACACCTTCAAATCACTACATCTGGAAACTCAACATTTAGGCTTCAAATTGATCTATCACACTCACATCACACATACTCACTGATTCGCATCAATCTCACATCTATTTGCTATATTTCTTTGTGCTTATCTCTCTTTGTACACATTTTCACCACTAACTCATCCTGCATTTTTACCATCTTCAACTTTGAAACATATCCAAAGTTGGTTGTCCAAAATTAAAATTCAGAATTAGGTCAGCACCTTAACATCCTAGGGTAGAATTAGAGATGAGGGAGACCCAAGCTTTACCTTCATCCATGGTATCAGGAAATAGATTCAAATGCTTCATCAACTTCAAAGATAGTGTTCAACTCAAGGTTGACACAACAATGTAAAACACATAAAACAATTAAGCACAAACCTTCCAAATACCAAAATTATCTTTAATAGAATAAAAAAAACTCAACTCTAGAACCAAAAGTCATAATACTTTAACAAAGAGAAATACAGACCAACAACATTTTCCCCTCAACTGAAAAACATAGTTCACAACTAGTAAACATATCTCATACTGTACAATGATCCAAAACCCCAAAATATGGATATAACAACTTCCAATAACCATGATGAACATATCTGAACCACACAAACATAGGAGAAAATCTTGGAGCAAACATTGAATACTTGCAACCTTTCTTTATTACAATTTTCTCAATAGCCTCGATGAACAACCAACAACTTGCAACCATGACATCAATGACACTAGAAACAAGTTGATAACTAATTGACCATTTGGCATCAATGACAACACCTTCATCCTTATCATTCTTGCAACTATCTCCCCCTTTGTCATTTTTGGAAACAAATGATGTGAAAAACCATCAAAAACAACATACAAGCTCTAAATACACTTCTCAATATTTTTCTTTATGTTTCTTCCTCTCAAAAGATAATGTTTTTCACATTATTTCTCTTTTATTTTTCTAATTCTTTCTCTCCCCCTTTGATCTCAATGACAAAGGAAAAATATATTTTACATTGATTTCCCCTTTGACATAGAAAACAAAACACTCATAATGACAACACATGACACTACCTAGTCCCCCTAAGAGGTAGCCACCAAAACATCAATCTAGAAGAAAGATAGATCCATAGATCCACTAGACTGATGCATCTACATATGTATCTAGTTCAAGAAAGGAGTGGCAATGACCCCTAACTTCTCCTTGAGATACTCAAAAGTATCTTTAGGAAGAGCCTTTGTAAATATATAATCAATTTGATCCTTCATAGGGACATACTCAAGCTTTACTTCATTCTCCATGAAATTTTCTCTCAAGAAATGATACCTGATAGATATATGCTTTGTCCTCAAGTGCATCACTAGATTCTTCAAAATATTAATTGCACTTGTATTATCATAGACAACAGAAATAGGATTATCATACACCATTGTGATAGCTTTCAATGTTTGTTTCATCCATAGAACTTGTGTACAAAAAGATGCAACAATATACTCAGCTTCAATAGTAGACAAGGAAACTAAATATTAAATCTTTTTACTCAACAATTCCACAAATCTAAAACCATGAAAAAATGCTCCACCACTTGTACTCTTTTTGTCATCAACATATCTAGCCCAATATACATCTATATAAGCACTTAGTATAAATCTAATATCCCTAGGATATCATAACCCATAATCTAAAGTGCCATTCAAATATCTGAATATTCTTTTAACAATGGCAACATGTGTTTCCTTAGGATCTTCTTGAAATCTAGCCATAGGATAGACACCATACATAACATTTGTTCTAGTAGTAGTCAAATACAATATTCCACTACCCATAGATCTATAATTGCTCTGATCAGCCTTAGGTGAATCATCATCTTTACCCAATTTGCAGTCAATCACCATAGGAGTACATACCAGTTTGGAAGCATCCATCCCAAACTTCTTCAACATCTCTTTCACATACTTAGATTATGAAATAAAAAAAATTCTTTGTGTGATTAATTTGTATCCCAAGAAATAAGTTCATCTCTCCAAACATAGACATTTAAAATTCTTTTTGCATCTCTTCTGCAAACATCATACACATAGTTTCATTTCCTCCGAAAATAATGTCATCAACATATAAAACCATAATCAATATTTTATCATTTTCAAATTTGAAATAAAAATTACTATTTTTCATATCTTTGTTGAAACCTTGTTGAATCAAATACCTATCTAATGTTGCATACCAAATGCAGACTTGACATCCATCTCATAGACCTTGAAATTTTCATGAGCGGAAAATGCTAAGAACATCCTTATAGCTTCCATTCTTTCCACTAGAGGAAAAGTCTCCTAAAAATATATGCCTTCTACTTGTGAATAACCTTTACACACAAGCCTTGCTTTGTTTCTAACCACTTCTCCATTCTCATTCAACTTATTTCTCAATACCCACTTTGGTCCAATAATTTTTTTGTATGTCGGTCTTGGGACCAATTCCAAAGTTTGGTCCTTCTCAATCTACATAAGTTATTCTTTCATAGCTTCCATCCAATGTTCACCTTTACATGCTTCACTTATAGTCTTTGGTTCAATCTCAGAAAATAAACATATATTTGTCTCACTATCAGTAGCTCTACTTCTTGTCAATATTCCCTTTATCTTATCTCCAATGATCTGACTTTCTGAATGTTTCTTCTGCACATATCTAGGTGTCTTAGGGGACACCACCAAAGCTTCTTCTTCTCTTCTATTTTCTTCATTCTGGTTCTCTTGTTCCTCCTTTTTCCTTTTCTTCCACAATTTCTTAAATTCTTATGCAATCAAGTTTATCAAATATATATCCATCAATATCAATTAAATTTTTCATTGTTTCATCAACCTTGACATTTTCACTTTCTACAATATTTCTAGATATTTTATTGAAACATTTATATGCTTTGTTTTTAATAGAATATCCAAGAAAAATTCCTTCATCACTTCTTGCATCAAACATTCCTAAAGTTTCTTCATCTCTTCTGATATAACATTTTATTCCAAATACCTTGAAATACTTAACAGTAGAAATTCTTCCATACCATAGCTCATAGGGGGTATTTATATTTTTTTTCTTGCTTTAACTTGATTGAATACATTAAAAATAGTATCATGAATAGATTCTCTCCACTACACTTCTAATAAACCAACCTTAGTAGTCATTGATCTAGCAACCTCTTGAATGATTATGTTCTTTCTTTCAACAACTCCATTCTTCTCAGGAGTTCTTGGAGTAGATAAATATATTTTTATTCCATGTACTTCACAAAACATATTAAACTCATGGGAGGTGAATTCTCCACCTCTGTTAGACCTTAAGTTTTTTCTCCTTAAATTCACTTCATTTTCAACCATAGCTTTGAATGTCTTGAATCTATCTAATGCATCTAATTTCTCTCTAAGAAATATAACCCATGTATATCTAGAATAATCATCTATCAAAAGTATAAAGTACATTTCACCTTGCAAAATTCTTGCTCTTGTAGGACCAAAAAGATCTGTATGAACTAAATCTAGTAGTCCAGTAGTATATTAAATTTCTTTGATCTATAATGACTTCTTATTTTCTTTCCAAACTAGCAATTCCTGCAAATAGCATTACCAGGCTTTTTAATCCTTGATAAATCTCACAGCCTGAATTGCACTAATATTTTCCAAGTTATCAAAATTCATGTGACACATTCTATGATTCCATAACCAACTATCATTAATCTGAGTCATAAAGCATCGTCTATCAACACCCTTAAGTTGATAGATATTTCCTTCAAATTTCTTTCCTACAACAATCGCTATTTTGGATCCTTTCTTGTTCTCACATCTCTCATCCTCAAACACAAGATTATATCCTTTACTAGAATTTTGTTCAGCACTCAAAATATTATGCATTAAATCCTTAACATAGTGGACATCATCAATATTATGCTTGCCATCAAAACTTATTGTTCGTGATCCCACAATACTAGTTTACAATTTTTGGCCAAACTAGACACTAAAATAATTTTTTTAACTAAATCTTCACTTTCGGGCACCTATAGCGGCTAGATCATGAGGAATTTGAAAATGACACAATCTAGTGATTTGTGACATTTTTTCTATAGATTCTAAATTTATTTTTTTGAAAATTTTTGGAATCAAATTGCACTTCTTTTTTTCATCTCCTTCAAAAACTAGTTATTTTCAGTAAACAACATTTTAAAGGAGTGACACTCACTGTATAACACAACTTTTTTTACATGAAGGATGAAATTATAATTTTTTCAAATTTAGATTTGTAACTATGATATCAATAGTGCACCTAATTGGTTTCCTAGTGTTTTATTGAATATTTTTTCCTTAATAAAGTTTCAAAGTTAGACCAATTACAACTTAGACATAGGCAGACCGTATAACGTGCAACGTTTTTTGTATGTATCAAAATTTAATTTTATTTTTTTTGGATCAAGGACTTCAATATCTGGTGCACTCATATTTTTCATTTTTTTTGATAATCTTCTATTTTTCCACATGTGAAAAATAGAGAACTTGATTTTGATGAAAAACCTATGTTTAATAAAACTAAAAATATAAATAAATAATAAAACTGAAACATATTAAAATTATATTCGTTGGATAGCTCATTCTAAGGACTATCATCATCTAGTTGGGTTTGTGATGTCTCCTCCATTTTTATCCTCAACCTGAGCTTCAAAGCACAAAATTTTGGACTTTTTTGGTGCTTGAGGGGGAGAAGGGGGAAAAGGGGGGTTTGAGCAAACCAGGGTGTTTCGCTCGAACCAAGGTTTGAGTGACCCCCTTTCCAAAAGTTGTCACTTTTGGGATTTTTTTTAGAATGGTGGGGGCCCCATCATTAAATGGTTTCACTCAAAGGGGGCTTCTATCGAATCCCCTTTGGGTTTTCTCAAACCAAAAGTTTGTTAAAACACCCAAAACTAAAAAAAATTGCATGGGGTCATTGTTTGCAACTTTTCCTTCCTCACTAGAATTGTAAACCACTTTTTTGAGTTTACGTTGAACCTAATCCAAAAAATTTAGCACTAGTATCATCTCCAAACATAACCAAACCCCCATCATATTTTTCAAATTTAAAAAACTTACTCTTATCACCAGTCATGTGATGCCAACAACCATTGTCAATAACTCAATATTTCTTTTCATATTTAGCATGTAGGGTAGAGATAACAGTACCTTCAGTTTTCTCTTTCTCTAGAGGGATTTCTTTCACCTTTTTTTAGAGTTACTAGAAGTAGGTTAATCTTTTATAGCCAATAACAAGCATTCATTTTCATTAAGATCTTCATAATCAGAACCCTCATAAGATATACTAGCATTCTTATTCACGTAATATGCTCTATTGAACTTCTTACCTTTCTTTTCTTTCTCATATCTTTGTTTAGCTCTTTCTAGAAACTTTACAACCTATTGACCTATTTCTCCACAACTAAAGCATTTAAAGGGTAACTTACCTTCATATTTGACGAAACCTTTCCTTCTCATAAATTTAGCTTCTACTTCATCCAGATCCTCAACTTTTGTAGCCTTAAAAGTAATCTTTTATTTCAATCCATTTCTCAAATTTAGCTTCCTCATCTCATAAGATGTTAGAGATACCAACAAAAGATCTATAGTGTAAGTCTTATAATCTATACTTTGTTCAATAGCACACACCTTTTCATTGTAAGAATTAGGGAGAGTTCTAAGAATATTCTTTACAATTTTGGTTTCATCTATAGTAACACCAAGTCCTCACATTCCATAATCCATTATCTTTTCATATTTCTATGACTATTTAAATAATTTATTATTTAATTAGTTTTAATTCTTATAAATAATTAAATTACATAGTATTTAATTAATTATGCTTCCACTTCTTCTAAATAATTCTTATTCCTCATCACTTTCATTAGTTTTAGAGTTATGATTTCTTTCACAAACTTCTTAAAATTATTGATTTAGATATTCATTACTTTCATTCTATCTAATTCTCTTTCATCTTCAAGAAAATAGATTAATAATACCTTATGCACTTCATAGAGGCATCTTAAATCTAATAAAATTTATATTAGGTAAATTGTTTTTCTATAATCACTCCAATAAACTACTTCATAATCACTTCTTTATATCAACATGATCTATTTACAACCAATTTAGGCCTCAAAAATTTGTTCTCCCCAAAATATCCTAGTAAAAGATTCAAAATGGACTATCTTTCCTTAATAAACTTTATTTACCAACCACACATCTTACACAAATAATAATGAAACTTGTGTTAGAAGAACAATTGTCATATAATCTCAATTTGATACCAGTTGATGGAGTCATAGTTGGAGGGTCCATTGAAGCATTATCCAACCACGTATTAAAACTAAAATCCCACAAAAAAATCAATAAAATAATTGAAATAAAAAGATGATCTTAACAATTTAGTTGTATAAGAAGCATAATATATTATAGGTGCTCACAAGATGCTATGTTCTAGTCATTTGATTACAATTGGTGTGTTATCTATATATTTTAGAGTTTGAATGATACCAAAACACAAGCCCATGTTGAACTATGCATATTGCATCCTCTTACATTCTTTGGTAATTTCCCAAATGGTCATGAATTATAATTATTCAGTAGATCCTTGACTTTTGAATGATCCACCTAAACCATAAAAAGAATCAAAATTCAATGTCTAGTAAAACATGTAGTCAATCAAATGTGGAGATGAAATATTCTAGAATGAATATGGTGATGATGGATTGATGAATATTGATGCAGTTCATACCATAATCTCTCCCAGGCCCAAAAATATTAGAAACATGTACCTTTTTTGTTACACACCTTGAAAAAATTTCTTAATCATTGAATAGTATAATTAAATTAGCACTTTATTGTGACTAGTAATAAAATATATAGAATTAAATTCAACTTTGTGATGATCATAATCTCTTATGATTTAGATATTGACATTGATGGCTATAACAAACTCATATTTCTACACAATAATTACTTTAATTTTTACCATAGAAGTGGTTAGACCAAATCATAAAAAGATAGAGAAAAGTAGAAGGGTAAAAGCATACAAAGTATGACATGGAAATGGTGTTTATTATCATATTTTCTGAAAAATTGAACTCTACCTACATTGTCAACAAGATATGACCAACAACATTGAACATGATGGGTGAGTGCTTAGGTGGGAAGTGCAACAATGAAGGTATTTTGAAATATTTTGGAGAAGATTTTGATGGTGGCTTTGATTAAGATGAAAACAATGGGTTTGTGTGGATCTCATCAGTGGTTTGGACTTTGTTCTCTATGTAGGTTTGTAGTGCAATGGATCTGGAGCTATGTGTTGTGGCTTCGCTTCCATGCATTGGTTTTTCTTTTTCTTGCATGTTCTTCTCACTACAGGTGGATGTGCTTGTGGGTGCTTCTAGTATGGCACTATTGGGTCCCATCAGTTTATGGTGGCCTCAGTTTTGGGGTACTCTCCTTTGGGTTGATGTGGCTAAAGCCTTGTTTTCTTAGGGGGATTTTTTCTTCTTTAGTTTTTTCTTGGCTGGGCTATGGAGGTTGGTGTGCTCTTTTGCTTGATGTGGTTGTTGGGGTTCTCCCTTGGTCCTCTCTTGTTTTTGGAGTGGTGCTAGGCTTACTTCCTTATAGGTGGGTCATTTAAGAGTTTTAAATTCTATGCAAAATGGATCCAATGTTTGTTTTTCCCTCTAAGGTAGAGGATGTTGAAGTTGCTAGTTAAGGATATGAGCTTCGTCCTATTCTATAGGTTTGGATTTCTTCGATTCTCCAAGTTGTGGTGTTTTTATTTCATTGAGATCCCCTTTTGCTTCGGGGTGCTTTTCTTGAGTGTGGAAATTTGTAGTTGAAGGCGCTATTCTACTCTTCTTTTGGCTCTTGGATGGTCGACTGGTTATTCATGCCTTTCTTTTAGACAGGTAGTTAATTTTTTTGTTATTGTTCCTCTTTTTCCAAATTTCAGGTATGTCAAAGGATGGCGTGTTTATTTTTTTTGTCAGTTTGGTGGCTTTCTCCTTGGTTCCTTATCTTGTTTCTTCTATAGAGGTGAAGATTTATCCTATGGAGGTGGATTCCTCTTCTATCAAGGTGAAGATGGGTGTTGTGTGTTTGGTTGGAAGCTCCTTGCTATGGTTTTCTCAGTTTTTGTTCCTTTTTAGGTGGGAGTTACTCCTATTGAGGTGGAGTTTGTGGCTACTGGTGAGCCTCGGGTTCAGTGGAAAAGGTGTTCATGCAATTATCTCCAATAGAGGGGAGCTCTTTCCTTTATTCATGGAGATTGAGTTGGCTTCTTGGTTTGTCAGGTATTCTAAGGGGAGTTCTTCCTTAGTGCTACCTAGTTTTTCTTGTATTGAGGTAGAGAATCTAGTTGGTCTAATTTTTTTGATTGGGTACTTGTATTTCCCTCTTCTTCAGAGCTTAGTGTTGTTGTTACTAAGCAAGTGGTTTGCTACAACTTGGTTGCATTACTTTTTGACTATTTCAGATGGTTTCTATTAGTTTCTTTGGTTCTAGATCCCAATTGAAACCTAGTTATAGAGAGTTTTAGGTTCCCTTTAAAACCTATTTTGTGCAGCATGAGTAGTCTTGTGTAGTATTGTTTCTTCTTTGTCTTACTATTGTTGGGATGTTGCTAGTATGTGGTTTATCTTTTTTGTAACATGATTCACTTTGATAGGGTTTCAAGTCCCTTGAAAACCAACATGTAATGGGTTTTAGGTCCCATCAAAACTTGCCATTCCCCATAAAAAAAAAATCAGAAAAAATTTATAGATAATTTTTTTCACTTTCATATAACATTTGGTGAACATAATCAATAAATAAATGAATACTATAAATTTTGAATTTGAAATATATTAAGTGAAAATTGAAAAATAAGATAAAATTTTCATTTACAATTCATACATTAAGAGAATTTCAAGTATACAAGCTTACAATGCACAATATGTGATGTATTGTTTCCCATATTTGAAAATCTACATCTATCTCACAAGGCTCAATGTTTTCATCTGCAAGAGAGATAGCATCACTCAAGTGCTTCACCTCTAACCACTAATCAGTGATTCCTCGCACATCTTCCAACTAGAAGTGGCCCTACCCTTTATAAAGAGCATAGATTGAATGAACCAATAAGTAAATGTCATCTGAGTCCTAGTGTTGTGTCCTACATAACCAATCAACCATACAACTTTAGACAACTTCTAACTAAGTACAACCAATCTAACTAGGTATGAAATTTGGAGCACTATGAACTGACTAATGCAAGCATAGACTTTTCCTTTAGTTTTTCCAAATATTTGAATAAAATAAACACTTTCATAGGAAATATAGTCGTAAGTTCACACACCTCTAACTTGAATTGGAAACAACTTTACACTTAAGGATTAACACATGGTTGACTTGTTTGACTATTTGTCTATCTTTTGTTAAAACTATAAATCCATAAATGTATGACTTACTATGATTATTAAATGACTATGGTCATGGAAATGTTTTCTTGAAAATGAGCACTTGTGTTGTGTACTTATAACATATTGAAACATGGCTACTACCACTTGTTCATAAGTTTTTGCATTTATTTCTAAGAGTAAAACAATCTAATATTTTCAAGCACATTAATTGTTTTAATTTTTTCACATAATGACATTTCCTTTAAGACACCTTGTCTTTCTAATGAGTTATTGTGAGCTTGTAATATGAATAAAATAAAAATATTGTTCATTTACAAGAAAATAACTTCTTTAAATATTACTGAATTCTCTATGTTTTTCCCTTGTTTATTTGTATGAGAACACTTTTTAAGAACATTAGTAAAAGTACATTATATATTACCAAGTTCTTTTACAAGAATAATCATGATTTTATGGTATTTATAATTTTTCAAAAACTGTAAAATTTAAATCCGATTCTTTTAGTAATCATGTTAGAATAAACTTCAAGCGTATCATTCAATTTTATAAATATATAAAACAAAGTGGCATTTCATACTCTTTATCTATCTATATATATATATATGGGTATTTGCAAGATCATCATGGAAAAAATAGGCCCTTAAGTGGCAAAAAATTCAGAGTTAGCAACTTGATGTAAAAATTTGAATAAGTTATCTATATTATTTCAAAAATATGTAAGAACAAAATCTATAGCAAATTGAATGTAGTTTCTAAACTACTAGGTTTATTTAAAAAAAAAAATCTATTTGGTGAAAATTTGAAATTTCAAAGTAGTAGTACTTAAATTTCAGTGGAAAACTAAGAAGTAGGTGCCTGTCTGACCACCCTAAACACAATAAAATGATAATATTTTTTTTATAATGTTTTAGATATAAGTAGAGGACTCATGTCCTGATGTGATGCATTTTTTTGTAATTTTTCCAAGTAAATAATTAATTATGAATTTTTATTACAAATTTTAAAAAATATAAAAGATTATATGTCTAACCACCTTAACTTGGTCAAAAATTCATGAAATTCAATTTTTATTTTTTAATCCTATAGTATATTAAGAATAGAATGTGACACATGTTTTGGATTCAAAAAATGTGATACCATTTGAAAGCTATAGATGTTTTTCACTTAGCCTATCAATCAAGACTTTAGTCATAATTCAATAGAAAATGAATAATAATTACTTATTAATTCAAAGTAAAGCATAATTTATATTGGTGGAAAGTTGAGAATCTCCTTTAAAAACCCTTTTCGCTTCATCAATTTTGGGTAAAAAAAGTCCTCAACCACATACCATCATATTGCCACTTTTGGCCCATCATGATCCTCACATACCCATATTGTAGACACGTAAAATGAACTAATTGACATTACACACTTGATCCCGATTTAAATAACACCGCTTCATCCTAAATCATCGTCTTTTCTAACCATTTAATCAATAGCCCTTATTTGATTAAATTCATCAATGTTCTCTTAATTAAATAAATTAATTTTATCTAGTTAAGTCATTATTTCTCATTAATTAAATAAATTAGTAAATATTTAATTAATTCCCTTATATGTAAATAATTTATTTTATTTAATTAAATATCTAAATTTCTTCTATTAAATTAAATAAATCAAACATTTATCTAACTTAATCTAACATAATCCCCTTTGGTTAAATAAATCAAAATATTCATTTAACTAAGTCTAAAATCACATTCCTCTCATTTTGATTTAAATTAATCCCAAAATCTAAGTCAAATGGGTCAAATCACCTAATCTCCTCTTATACTAATCAAATCTTGGTTAATCTTAGAATATTAATCTATCTCACATCCTCTAGCTTTTCCCACTTGCACAAATAAATCAATTTAATTGATTTATTAATTCTCTATTTTCTCTCAACGTGGCATCTTTAGAGAATATTCTTCCAAATTTGAAAATCCCTCCAAATGAGATTTTCCCTTCCAACAAAGAATTTAACTCACCTTATGTGTCCTTGTGCATTGAGCCAAGTGGCATTTAAGTCATTCTTTTCTCCCTCCAACATGTCATTTCACTATTTTCAAATTCCACCTAATTACATTCAATGGCACAATGACCAAAACTTGGCCCACCTTTGTTCATTCAAATGATGACAAGTGGATTCTTCATATTGGTTGGATTTTTTATCCCACATTCATCCCTTTTTCCTCTTCTCTCATCAATTTCTTTGATAAATAGAGAGGTCCTTCATTGTTTTCATCATCCACAATTTGAGTGAACTTATTATACTCAATTTCATCTTCAATCATTTAGCATTTTCATCAATTTCATCAAGTCATAGCTAGGTTATTGCAGGTTTTCTTCATGGAGTTCATTTGAAGCATTCCCAAGTGGATTGATCATCACCAAATCCTCAAAGCGTGCTTAGGAGTTGGGAATGGGCCAATTTCCACATCAAATTGGCACCAATTCCTCCACTGGATTGGAAGTTCACATGTTTTAAATAGGATTAAATCTACTTCTTTCTTTGTTCTTCGTTTCTTCCTACTTTGAGCATTTTGAATGAATTTCAATGGGAATATTGATCGTAGCTTGCATTTGAAACTAATATTGTTTTTTTGTAGGTTTAGGATTGGGGTTCATATATATATATATGTATGTATGTATGTATGTATGTATGTATGTATGTATGTATGTATGTATGTATACATATGTATATGTATATATGCACATATATATACATATATGTATATATATGTACATATACAAATACATGTTGTAGAGAAGGGGGATTTGCTACTCACGAGTTCTCTTCATTCAGAGAGCCTCACGGGAAAAAATTCCCTAAACTACCTTAAGGAATAATGCGAGAGTTCTAGAATCAAACAGAGCAAGTCAAAGAGATTTTTTGGAAAAACTCACGAGCTTTCAGCCAAAGGATGGAAGTGTGGATCTCAGATGATAGAGTGGCACATTGGCATCTCTCTAGCACACTAGTGTTCATATGAACCAAAAAGTGAGAATGTCTTAAAAAATAATAGAGTGACTACTACTCTAATTGCTAAGAAATCTTGGAATGTGAGAAAGCAATAAAATATAATAGAACTAAAATAAAGTGAAGTAGAAATGGTAAAGATAAGGAGAAGAAAGGAAAGAAGATGCTCAAAACAATCCAAGTAATGAAGCCTCCAGCTAGTAGATATCTTCAATACCTACGTTTGTAAGATCTAGAGAAAGTGTTGGGACTATATAAGGGTTTTCTTCACTCAAACCCCCATTTTGGTGTTCCCACCTCCATGGAAAACCAAATAGATAGAGGGAGACAGTTGAATCTAAATGGACAAAGCATGTGGTGAAAGCAAAACCTGCTTTAGTAGTAGAACCTGTGCCACCAAGTATGAGTGATAAAAGCAATTCTTGATCAAGGAGGAGAACTCGTATCATAAAAGAGATGATAAAATCAATCCATAGTCGAGGAGGAGAACCCGTATCACAAAGTAAGGATGCAATTGGAAGGGGAAGTGACAAATCCCAAGATGCTCAAAGGTGCAAGCAAGGCTTAGGAAGTGAAGGAGGAAAGCAAAGAGAGTTGGAAGAGCCAAGAGTACTATAGGGGGTGCTATGAGAATGCAAGAGTGTTGTAAAATATTGAGAGCTTGAGGGTGTTGTAGGAAGGAAGGAGAGTTGTGCAAGCAAGATCAAGATAGGAGAATTCTTGAGAGAGGATCCAAGGAGTAGAAGAAGTTATAAGTTAGAGTAGAATAAGACCAAAAATGAATTGAAGAGATAACATTTAAGGGGAGAAAATAAGCAAAAGGAAGCTTCCATGGCTATTACAAGGAATCTCGAGTTGTTACCATTGACCAAAGGAGGTGAAAAGTGGAAAAAATGCATGGAGATAGTCATTTGAATGTTGAAATGTTGTAGGATGCTATCATGGCACACAAACATCTACATGGTGCACTAGTGTCTAGACACATCATGCTACAAAATGACAAGAATGTGAAAAATAAAATTTTTGACACAAAGTTGACATGTGAGGGTAGATGTTGAAAAGGGGTGTTGGGCATCCTGAGAAGGGAAAAAGGCTAATGTAGGAGCTAGAATGAGCCTACACAAATGCTAAGGGAGTGGAAACTAAAGGGGATACAAGAATGTATGAGAAATTACAAGGGGTGCAATTTTACCCCATTACATTTTACCCCCACTTTAGTTGGCATATGAATCTACGCTAACATGCATGCTAAAGGAAATATACTAAGCATAAATAAAATATTTTTTCCAAAAGGATACTATAGAGGAAATAGATAACCATTAAAACCATAGAAGCATGCCCCCGGGCTGAAGACCTACAAAACAAATTCACTAGACAAGAAAAACCTACATCGGACAACAATGTTAGCACACAAAAAACTAAAGGATTTGAGCTAGCAAAGTGAAAGAGACCTTGATGTAAAAGGGTGTCTCAGTACCATGTGTTGTCCCCAAATTTAAAAACAACACATAGAAGAATTCTAAAATGAAGAGAGGAAGGGCATATATTCAGGATGAAGAAGACTTAGATCTTTAATCTAGTATATACAAGTTGAGAAGAAAGAGAATTTAAGAATGTAAGCACCTTATAGGCCCACATACCTACAAGGAGGTATCCCACAAGTTCTCTCACATGGAAGAAACCTAATAATTAAGTGCCTTATAGGCCCATAGACTTGCAAGGAGGTATCCCCCAAGATCTGTCACATGAAGGAAACTTAGAAAAGTGCCTTATAGACCCACAAACCTACAAGGACACAACCCCCAAGATCTTTCACATGGAGGAAGCTTAGAGAAATTTCCTTACAAGCTCATATACCTATAAGGAGTTATCCCCCAAGATCTCTCACATGAGGGAAATCGAGTGAAATAAGTTCCTCATAGGCCCGCAGACCTACAGTAGAGTGACCCCCAAGATCTCTTGCATGGAGGAAGCTCAAAGAAAGCACCTTATAGGCCCGTAGACCTAAAAGGAATTATCCACCAAGATCTCTCACATGGACTAAACCGGAGACTCCACAGAGCCAAACAGTGACTTTACAAGCACACTTGTAAAATGACATGTCTACTTGCAGATAGAACATATCTAAAAGTGGCCATGCAGACAAGTAACTAAATAGTCGTGCAGACCATCAACAAGTTGGAAGAATTTAAAGGGTCCCTTGGGAACCCGAGATGAAGGATAAAGATCCTCACAAATTTCTATGCCATTCTTGTGCAAGTAGAGTTATTTTGTGAAAAACAATGTCAAACCAATTCCTTCATCAATTTGGGCATCCCAAATTGAAGACTTATCTAATTGTTGGTTTAGGAAATATCTTCCAAGCTTCTCCTCAAAGTTGGCACCCAAGAATGGGCCCACTTAACTCAGCCTTTGTAATTATCTTCTCACAAAAGGTGTTAACTCAAGATGCCAATCCTTAAGCACCCAAGGTGGGTCCAATTCAACCTTTGTTAACTGAAACATATCTCTCCACCATTCATGCAAACATCATGTATGATTGATCATCCCCTGTTAACTAAAAGTATCAACCTGTTATTTGTCATTCAACTGAAGTCATTATTCATGCAACTCAAGTCAACTGAAGTCAACTACATGCAACTAAAGATAATTGATCCATAACTATACTGAACTAAAATGAACTGAACTGAACTGATATTGAACTAATAATATACTCCACACAGTGTAACTTTATCAACCCCTACTTTGTAGGAATAAGACATGCATTGTATAAGAGTTATCAATTCTCCAAATAGTTAACTAAAATAAGGTGGGTCCCACCTTCCATGTGGGTGCCCCAAGTGCTCCTATTTTGTAGGAGATCTTCTTGGGCATCCCCATATGTTCCTATCATTTAGAATAATTACAAATATCAATTTACATGTTCATTCATTCAAATTTAATCTCTTTCAATCCTAGTGTTGGGGCCCCTTTCTAAGGACTTTAGAGATACATGAAATATGTTTAGGATTGCAATTAAATGAAATCCTACTCCTAACATTCTCCCACTTGACATTATACATTTCAATTATTCTAAACAAGAAATCATTATTATAAACCAACTACAGGACTCAAGGCCAATGGCCTTCCTGCACCAAGAGAACTTATCTACAGCATTGATCAAAGTGTCAACTTTCTCAATCAATAATTCTTTCAAGTCTCTATAACCATTTCTTCTATCATTGAAACCTGCACCAATCTATTCATGAACACAAGCATCAAATTCAAATGATAACAAAAGACTCTAAGTGACTACCACACTCATACCAAATTGGAATAGCAACCATAGCAAGTTGCTAGCTCATCCAAAACTATCATAGGTAGAACTTCATGCTATCAACATAACAACCCAAGTTTGTAAACAAGTCCCTGTATATCCACCATCCTACAAAATAAGACTCCAAGGTAACAACACACATAGACATGCGATAAAAAACCTATGAAGTAACTCACTATAGTAAAGTGTAACCAGTCCAAGAGAGGTGCCCCTCTCATACATAACACATATACCTTATGGAACTCCCACTACATAGGTAATGTGAAATTTGAAAACAAGATTACAACATTAATAAGTCCTCCTATAGCACTTCAAATAGAGGATGTGGCTAACTCCTCTATCATAGTGACAAAGAAGCATACAATGATATGCAAAATACATCTCTCATAACACAAGGACCTTCAGGAAGAAGACAATATTCCCACAAAGAGAGAACCCGCAAATCAAACCATGTTCTTATACCACACTAACATGTGCCAAATTGTATAAAGTAAGATCTCCTTCAACACTTCCAAACTGAAAGGGTATCAACATCTAACCATTCAACTTATAATGAAACATGGTAGAACTTAGATGTAAACCTCTCATAGAAAGTAGATCAAACTTAGCCAAACATTCCCTCAACAAAAGAGAATATGCCCAAAGCCACTAACTATCTCCCATACCTCTCCTACCCAAATCCTCATAACTGACTCAAGTTCAAGATTGCAAGGAGAATAATGGAAGTGCATACAATCATGCATCTACTTCTAAATAATCCCTCATAACTCAATTTTCAAGAATAATTCATAAGAGAAGACAAGATACATGTAAAAAAGGAATCTAATAATTAGGTGGGCAACAACTCTTAGATCATTTACCTACCGAGTAGACAAAGAGTGGGATACAAGATTGTCCTGTGCATGTACAACACCAAGCAATATAGGCTTTCAATAAAGACAACCTTCTCATTAGGTCTATGATGGACTCACATCCATTTCCAGGTGTAG
>VDFB02058661.1:0-21036 GCA_007258455.2 Sequoia sempervirens
CCTCTCTTTCTCTCAACTGCTACAGTGCAAATGACCAAGGTAATTTTTCAAATTACCTTTTTAACCCCCCTTCCTCCAAAAGGGTATTTTTTACCTTTTATTTAACTTTTTATTCCTCTAACTAATCTCAAACTTCCCAAGGCTACCATTCGAAAACCGTGTGTCAGATCACCTCCATTCAAAAACCAAAATTGCTTAGTTTTCGAGCTCTATCCAACGGTATCATTCTTTCCTTCCTATCGAGACATCATCCGGGGACCCCTTTTTCCTTCCCCAACCGCCCTCTCGAGGGGGCATACCCTCTTACCATTCCTCCATTCCTTCAACTCGGTCATTGGGACATCATTAACCTTTTCACGCCAGGGGCATCACCATCCTTCATCTCTTGCCTCATTCGCATTTTATTTTTCTTCGAAACACTGTTATCCTAACAATATTTCGAAGAGGGGCAAAATGTAGACATCTAAATTTAATCACTTCCATATGATTAAATTTACCACCTTTCCGTCTACCATATTAATATTAATTTATTAAATTAATATTATACCTTTGGTCTCATAACGGTAAAGTATTTAATTTAATAATTAATACTTTATCTTTCACCTTATTCCTCTCTAAATTAAATAAATACGCTAATTTATTTAATTTAGTCATTTTCCCCTTTTGATTTAAAATCAATTTAAAATTCCTTACTTTCTCTCTCCTTGTCACATCCTCCATAACCTTGCTCTAATCTGAATTAATTTAATTAATTCATGATTATGATGTGCATTCTCTTAATCAGAGATTAATGTCACATCCTCCTACATTTGCCACTTGCCTCTAATCTTCCATTAATTAGCCTAATCCAATGTTTGCACAACCTTAACCAAGGTCATTAGCCTATTTTTAGCACCACTTTTTGGTCAATTCTTCCATTTTTCCTTTTTGGATATTGACCCCCTTTCCCATGTGAATTTTTAATTCACATTTATTTGTCCTAGGTTCCCCTCCTCTTTATGTGAATTTTTAATTCACATTTCATTTTTTCAAGGCTTCTAGAACCTTGGACTTGTCACAATCTCCACATGTGAACAAGTCCCGCCTTTTTGGAGCCCACCTTTTACCCTCTAGATCATCCTAGGAATGTGAATTTTTAATTCACATTTATATCCTCAACCACCTTTCATTTTCCCATGTAGATTTTTGAGGAATTCCAAAATTCCTCAAATGTCTCTTTCACTCCCACTTGGGGACAAGAAATCCCTTTTTGTGGAAATCTCCTCACTCCCCAAGGTGCATGTCCTTTTTCCACCTCATGTACTTTCTTGACACCTCATTTACACCTCATATCCTCTTGTCCACTTCACCCTCCACATGTCAAGATGTGAGGGCTTGTGGGTTCTCAACCCACCATAGCCCTTCATCTTGGCCTTGTTGGATGCATCTTGACCGTTGAATTCTCTAGAGAATTCAAATTCTCCTATAAATACCCCCTCCTCAAGGGCATTTGAAACACCTTGGATTTTCATAACTACATGCTGCTAATTTGCATTTTCAATCATCTACCATCATCTAGCTATCAATTCTAATCATTTTGCACATCTAATCTTGCATCTAGTCACTCAAGCCATCATCTAAGGAGCACACAAATCATCCCAAGCAAGGGCCAATCAAGGAGAAATCAACAACAAGGAAGGTGAAATCGTTTGTGTCTTATTTTGTCCATTTTCCTTATTGTTTATCACTCTTTTGGCTAATCTTGAGGTGTCCTTGGTATTTTCTCATTTTACATTTCTTAGTTATTTTGCATATTAGAGTAGGATAAATTCTAAAGATTACCATGGTTTCAATGGTTACAATTAGATCAAAATTGATCTAGAAGATTAGGACAAGACAATGTTCACCTAACCTTGGGGTACTTATGCCTACTCTATTATGCCCTTTGGTTTATGCAATGGTCCAACTACTTTTCAGAGGGAAATGCTCAACATCTTTTCTACTTATGCTCATGACTGTATGGAGATATATATGGATGATTTCACCATATATGGGGAAACTTATGAGGAAGCCCTCAACAATCTGGAAAAGGTATTAAAGAGATGCAAAGAACACAATTTGTCACTCAACAATGAAAAGTGCTTTATGATGATGACTCAGGGAATTGTTTTAGGGAACTTCATATCAAGTACAGAGATTCAAGTTGATCCACATAAAATAGAAATCATTTCTACATTACCTATTCCACATAAGCAAAGAGATATTAGAAGTTTCTTTGGCCATGCAAGCTACTACAAGAGGTTTATTAAATACATTAGTAAGATTGTTGTACCATTATTTGTTTTGTTGACTAAAGACATTGAACTTGATTGGACAGTAGAGTGCCAACATTCCTTTGAAGAGCTAAAGAAGGCCTTAACCCAATCACCTATTTTGAGGGGGACAAATTGGACCTTACCCTTTCATATACACACTTATGCTTCAAATTTTGCTATTGGAGCAGTTTTGTGTCAGAAAGAAGGTAACAAAGAGTATGCAATTTACTACATTAGTAAGAATCTTTAGGGAGCAGAACTAAATTATATTGCTACAGAAAAGGAGATGCTAATAGTAGTGTATGCCATCAATAAATTCAAGCAATACATTATTGGTTATTCATTTTTTGTCCATACAGACCATACAACTAGGATATTTGATGAACAAGCCTACAATTGGGGGTATATTAGTAATTTGGTTGCTCCTACAAGAGTTTGATATTACAATAGTGGACAAACCTAGTAAGGCTAATGTGGTGGCAAATTTTCTATCAAGATTGCCAACACAATCAGTTGAAGGGGTAGTGGATAACTCATTTCTAGATGAACACTTATTTTCTCTTAATGTACATGTACCCTGGTATGCTGACATTGCAAATTATTTAGTGAAAGGGTAGATTCCACCACACTTTTCTCCAAGGGAAAAGAGATAGCCGGTACACAAGTTTTTTCCATACTCTTGGATACCAGGTTATTTATTTTACACCAACCCTGACAACATCATGAGAAGGTGCATAAGGGAAGATTAAATATTTGATATCATGAAGGCTTGTCATGATGAGCCATGTGGGGTCATTTTACAACAAAAAGAATAGCATTCAAAATCCTCACAACTGGTTATTACTAGCCTACTTTGTATAAGGATTTTGTCAAATACACAAGGAGTTGTAATAGGTATCAAAGAATGGGTAATCCAAAAAAGAGTGATGAAATTCCATTACAACCTTAGTTAACACTAGCTCCCTTTGAAAAGTTGGGTCTAGACTTCATTAGACCAATCTCACCTACTTCCAACAACAAGGAATACATTCTAGTTTGCACTGATTATCTGACTAAGCAGGTAGAAGTAAAGGCCTTACAGTTTGCTAGAGATGGAAATGTGGCTAAATTCTTGTATGAGGACATTTTTACTAGGTATGGAGTACCTAGAGAAATAGTCACTGATTAGGGTCCACATTTTACTTTGAACCTCATCACCAAACTAGTTGAAGAATACAAAATTAGGCACAAAAATTCAACACCTTATCACCCTCAGGCCAATGGTCAGGTGGAGGTTACTAATACAGAAATTAAAAGTATTCTCATCAAGATAGTGCAATTACATAGGAAATATTGGGTTGCAAGGTTACCAGAAGTAATATGGGCGTATAGAACAACCTGGAAGACAATTGGTTTTACACCCTATGAGCTAGTCTATGGAAAAATAGTAGTCCTCCTAATTGAGTTTGAATATAAGACATTAAGCATAGCAATAAGCTAGAAATGGATCTAACAATAGCTCAAAAGGAGAGGTTACACCACTTAAATAGACTAGATGAAATCAGGATGGAGGCAATCCATCACACTAAGATAGTACAAAAGCAAAGGATGGAATGGCATGACCAATATATCAAAACAAAGAAGTTTAATGTATGGGATTGGGCCTTGTTATATGATTCAAGGTACAAGGATTTCAAAGGGAAACTCCAATCTAGGTGTTTGGGACCTTATGAGATCAATTAGGTCTTCCCTAACAAAGCAGTGAAGTTGCACACCATAGATGTAGTGAAGTTTTCACTTCTAGTCAATGGCCATAGATTGAAGCTTTATAAGAAATAGACACAAAACAAAGATTTTATTTTCTCTCTATTTCAACAATATGGTGCTCTTAGTGATCCAGATATGGGTTCAGAAAAACACAGTGATATCTCAGCAACACGTGATATACTGAGTACTTCAGGTGAGCCAGTGATTTAGCTACCCATCTCAATCCTTGAGATCACTCAGGATTATTTTCTTATTTTATCTCACAAGCACACACAACATGATTCCAATGATGTTTATACTTTCTCCAAAGGGTCTTGTTGCAGTATGGACTTGTAGCATAATAGTTGTCAATATTAAAAAAGGATCTTGTTGCCGAAGGTACCCATAGTGTCATCTAGCAGAAAACATTTCAAATCACTTGGTGCACATTAATTGTAATTCACGCATTCTCACCTCAAAATTCTTGCATGCAATATCTATCTTTTCATAATAAGTACCTGCAACACATTTCTGTTATTTCTTGCTATCAATTCAAATTTAAAACGTTTGAACTGTCATATCACCAACTATTATCCATCTAATCCTTTTCATTACCTTACATCCGCCACCTCATAATTCATTCACCTATAGTTATTTTTGATCACATCAAATCATATTCCAGATACATGTTATCCAGTTTACACGTGTGGCGATCAGTTAGTCTATTCCATCAGGTACGCAAAGTACACTATCATAATTACCATATATTTCTTAATACTTTCATTATGTCTTTCATATTGAATTAAGTATGCAAAATATTTATATCATTAACTTCCATACTTTCTAATCATACCCTTTCCAATCACGAGTTTAAGTGTGGTCACTTCAAACCTTAAGTTAGGGGGAGGGTACAACTCAACCAGTTTTTTTGATTTTCACCAACTAAAGCCAAATGCAATATATAGATATGACATGCAAAAATATCCTCAAATTGCACCTACTTTTTATTGATACTTTCAACTGCCAATTCCCTAATCTTGTGAACTTGAGCTAAGTCGAACCCAGAACCTATTTTTGAGCTCAATTAAGCTGATACTAAGAAGGGGAGTTGCAATTATAGTATGGTAGTGAAAGTGCATGAGTAAACAACAAAATAGGAGAAGGGTTTTGAAGGTGGTGAAGTGGAATTGAGCTAAAATTTCAAGGTTAACACATTGAGCAAAGTAAAGAGAGTCATAACAAGAGGTGATGTTATCAGGAGAGATTCGTCAGCTCACAAGCAAATACTGGAAGATGAAATGGTCTTACCTATCTTCACAAGAGTGGGTTGGCTTGATTATTTCTTGAAAGTAATAGAATTTGACACTAATATAGCAAGAAGGTTTATAGCCACATTGGATCATGATGAAGCAATAGTGAAAGGATTATTAGTGGATGCATCTGAAGTCACCATATCACAAGTTTCTTGTTTACCTAAAATTGGAGAAGAGTTTCTAGTACGCGCAAACACAGTGGCCTCCATAGAGGAATTTTGTGAATGAGTATAGAATTTAGACTCATTGTCACAAGGTACAAAGAGGCTCTCTCTTACATGGTTTTGGGTTAATTGTGCTTCCTATGTCATTAGATATCTTGCCTATGATGGTAGGAAAAACATTTTGTATATTGTACATTTTAAATTGCTTAGTCACCTTTGCCACAATAGGTTGGTAAATGTGCCAAATTTTCTTTATAATATGTTGAAAAGAATGACATTTGAGTATTAGAGGAAACAAAGTGACACTGCCTTATCACACTACTGTTTAATTGCCCTACTAGTAAAAAGAAGCTTGAGAATTTAGTACCCATAGGTATTGTTACCAGATTTTCACCTCCAGGTTCAATCAAGTAGAACCTTCTAAACTTTCACACAAATGGTACATATTTAATCTCCCTAAGTTACATTCAATTATACAGATGAAACAACTTTACAAGATTACAAGAACGCAAAATTATTACATTCATACAAGTGAATGAAACATAAAAAGATTGTACAAATCTTTTCTGAAAAATGTAATATTTATTGAATGTGATTAAGTACATGTGTCTCATACAGCAAGCCATGAGACTGAATTTTCCTTGATACAAATGAAGACAAATTAATACATGAATAAATAAAGGAAAATAAATGTGCATGTAAGAGGGATGACTAGTCATTGCCTGAATGATTGGTTAATGCTTGTCTTGTTTTGGTGTTTTCCTTGTTGCTTGTCCTTCCTAATTTCCTTGCGCTCCTGTTCCTGCAATTGTCAAGCAATGTATTAGAGTTGTACTCTAAGCAATGATGGATAATAACCATACATGATCATTTATATCATTCACCTATGCATGCATTAATTCATCTTCATGTGTATTAAAGATCAATCAATCCCTTAGATGTCTGGGAAAGTCATCTGGTTAACATACACACTGAAATCATCGAGATATCACATCAAAGTATGCATTTTTCCTAACTTGTTTGTTTTATGTGCAACAACAGGTGTAAATAACCTCTAATCATATGAGTGGGATAAATGTGGCTCCCATAAGGGTTGAGCCCAGCTCATTATTTATGCACAAATTTTAAAGTACACTTCAGTGCATTCAATCCAGATTGCTATGTTTAAAATCTACAACAACAACTTTTGAATTGTAGATTGCAATTACAATATGTCAATGATAGAGACTTTCTCTTTGAAACATTGAAAGGAGCATAAAATAGCAAGATCATTCAACATGTATCAAGACAACATGGAACGTTGGAGAAATCTATTTTTCTTGTAAAGCAATATGTTCTAGAAGCTTAATACATCATGTCTAATATCATCATGCTTCAGAGAAAGGCATCCCATGTATTTAGTATGCAAGCTATTAGTAATAAAAAAAAAATAGAAGCATAAAAGGTACTTCATCTCCTTGTGTTTATTTGAACAAACACATTGATGTAAATGATCATCTGAGATGCATTGTTGATCATCATTGTATGAAACAATGAGTTTGAAAAAAAAGAAGAGATATTTAATATGAAAGAAAATACAATGTTATAGCAACATGCACAATGGTTCCAAATGACAGACGTAAAGAAGTACATTATTTGCAAATAAAACAACATTGTCATCTCCTAATACTATTACGACGAAGGGAAGTCATTGCAGATTCATAGATTTATTAATGCTAGAGGGTTTGTTCTTGAAGATGGAGGAACTGAGTTAAAGGGAGAAAGGCATGTTCTAGATATAAAGGATAAGTTCAGATGTTCACTGAAATCTTATTCTGTGTGTGGGAAGATGCAAACTTCTACGGGACCATGCTACAGTGGTGAGGAAGCTCTATATTGAGAAGATGTGTTTGTAAAGGTGCAAATTATATTGTTGATGGTGTTTATCATGAAATGCAATGTGAACCTTTGTACAAGACTTCCTATAGGTGCAAAAGAAGGTAAAACCAGAAATGCCTAATATCAAAGCAATGAATAAGAGTAATACTTTGTGATTAATAAACAAAATCCTCAGCATATACATGATGTTAGCATTCTAATGAATATATAGATGTGGAAGCTATATTTTCAGTCTCTTTCATACATAAAATTAAGAATCAACAGCCTTTAGGAATTATCCTAAATCCAGATTAAAATGGAGTTACAAGTTACAGATTCCTGAAGTCAATCATGTCATTGTTTCAGCCTTCAAGTTAAGATAAGTTGGGAAATCCTTGGCTATCAAATTGTATGGCAAGAGGCCTTTGTGGAACCTTTATGCTTTTCTATTTTCCTTTTCAGAATGTCACAAAAATGTGAAAGGAATTCAGTCACTGGAATGTGAGATCTAAGAACAAAGCCCTCAACTTACTTGTGGCTACAAGAAAGACTTTCACAAGTGCAGTCATGAAAAATAATAAGACACAAAATTCATCAGAAAACTTTCCTACAGAGCTCCAAAACCCTTATCATTGGTGGTGGTTGAACTTCTTCAGGAAGCTTTGAGCAAATTTACCAAAGGAAAACACAAAAACCCTCGTGGGTTTTGCACAGAAATAGGAAAATCTACAGAAAAATACAAAGAGCCCTTGAGTTCTCACAATAAAGAGTGTAACCATGGCCATAAGAATACAAATAAGTTTTTGTATTTACAAACAAAAGTAATAATGTAAAAAGCATGAGAGTTCGAAATGAGCCTATTGACAAAAATGACCATGGCGACCGACAACAAACAAATACATAAATCATGCTTAAAAATAAGAGTTTCATTTATCGCAATTAAAGTGATACAATGTATAAATCTTACCTATTTTGACTTGAGCAAAAAAGTCCCCAGTCCTTAGCTTCAGAATTCATCACCTATGCATGAAGTATGGCAGCGCTCCAGCAGGGAGAAAGTGTAAGGTGAAAATGGAATAAAGTGAGTGCTTATCCACAAGATTCCTCTTTAGGGTTTCATTTACCCTAACTTTGGCTGATCTCAAAAGCATTTTTCTTCTCTTTTTAACTTTGTAATGAAGTTAATACTTTCACATTATACTTGTATGTATCTAGGAGTGTCATCTTTTAGACTTGTGATTTTTGCTTTGATCTTTTGAGTCAAATGTTTTATTTTGTATTAAACATGGAATGTAAAGAACATTTATTTAGGTGATATCATTATAAATCACCTTATTTAAATGTTGAATGTAATACAAAATGAGGAGGCTTGCTTTCAAATTGTGGTCAAGGGAGTTAGTTATTGAATGTAATTATGCTTTGCAAGCATAAAGGGAGTTTAGATTTAGTTTGCAAACATTTGGAGGCAAAATTGGAGCATATTTAGGGATCTCATTATGGTTTGATAAGATCAAATTGAATTTTTCAAATATTTTGAGTTATTTTGGTGAAGTTTTAGGCCCTAAATATTAGGCTTTTTGAAGGATTGCAAAAATGAGGTTTCTAGAACCTTGCTTTGTGGAGCAACTTAGAGCTTGGATATTTAGCCATTTTTTTCACTCATTTGTAACTTGGTTCTGATTATGCAAATTTGGGGAGTTAGTGATTTCTCAACAATCCTTTCTCAACTTATGTATGCTTTGTAACTCATTTGGGAAAATGGAATACAAAAATTACCTTGGAAACCAGTGTTAGTCTCATCTTCCCTTCATTCTTCTTTTAAATTATGTAGATTGTGAACTGTGCTTATTAAGTTGCATTTGAACTTTTTTTTTAAGTTGTGGAATTCATCTTTCCTTCTTAAAAATATATGCAGAATCAAGCCTTTTCATGAAGTATTTATGCATAAGCCTACAAAATTTTATGTTGTGTAAATGCAAAAAACTATCATCAGTTTTCCAGTGTATGTTCATCTATTTGTTTCATAATTCCTATCAGTTAGGTGTATCGCCATAAGGAATACCAGTTACCAGTTTTAATTTTAATCATTTTCATTAGTAATATTTCTCCTTTTTCCTTCAAAATCAATAGTTTAGGTGATATTACCAGCATAGGAAGCTGGCCTTTCCCAGAGGTTTGGTCTTATTCAAATTTCATACTTTTTTAAGATCATTCCCATGTTACACTGGATTGTTGAATTCCACATTCAATAGGGTGCAAAATCCTAGTGTTAACAGGTATACTGCAAAAATTTTAGGAAATGTGAAGATATTAATAGCTTATTAGAGGCACATGTAGTACCTGAGACTTTAGAGCCACAAGTTGAACCTGTAAGAGAAAATCCTAATGTCTCACCTATGCCTTCACCTAGTTGTATCCAAGGTAAGCATGGGGAGCACAATGTACCAAAGTATAGGTCACCGGCGGTGGAGGAAATTTCATCTTTGTAACATGCCAACAATTCATTAAAGTAATTTTTCCTAAGTTTTCACTTTGCGAGTAAATAAACTATGTAACAAGCCATTGCAATAAAAAAAAAATTCTTTATTAAGAACAAATGAATATAGATGTCATAACAATAAACACAAAACTTTCCATTTTAATATAATAATTTCACATATTACAATATTCCAAGAATGTGTACAAGTACATACATAGCTCAATTGAGCTTCAAAGCAATAGATATAGATGGTCTAGGATTTGCCTTTCAGAACCTTAGTCTTTTGTCATTTTCTGAGGAGAAGCATCACTCAAGCACTTTTTTGCCAACCACAGAATCATATGTGGTCCCTCGCACATCTATCATATGATAGATGGACCTACCCTTCAATGAAGAGATTGGTGGAGTAACCTTGTATGACAACCACATTGAGCTTAGTGTTGTGCCCTACATGACTAGAACTTGTAACCCTACAATCTGCAACTAGCATGCACTACATGGACACAATGAACTAACAGTGGAGCCAAAGGAAATCACACTACTTTGGCCAAAGTGTTCTCACTTAGTACTTTGAGTGATGGTCATTTATTCACTTACACTACTTAAGCTTGTTTGACTTAAGGCCACTATAATCTATGCATAGGTAATCCCTCCCATGGGAAATCTTTAACCCCAAAATTATCCTATCAATTATCTTACATACTCTAGGGTATTTCTACTCATAAAGCATATGTAAAAGTTTCCCCCCTTCAATGGACTAACAATCCTAGGAGTAACCCACTAGCTATCTAGTATAAGCAAATAAATTAGCTATGAGTAACCCTTAAGGTACCCTCATTTAATTATATCTAGTATAATAATACCTATGAAAAATAATTCCTCTTGTCATGGAGTAATTACAAGCACTTCACAAAACAACATAAACAACTTCTACTTCCTTTCAAAGCAAATGTTATATTTCCCTAATTCAAGTAATCTCAATAGATAAATTAAACACTCAAGAATCAATCTTTTATAAACAAAGACAAATGAACGAAGATTATCCTCATTCATGCAATACACTTGTCCAATTGACTGTTTGTTGCACAAATTTCTAAAACAACAACTATCTTTGCTTTGATCTCACAAGAAATGCCTCAATAAACCTCTCTCTCAAGTTGATAATATACTTCTCTCAAATGATGAAAGGCTCTCACAAAATACTCAAAGCTCATTCAAAATAAGCAGAATATTACAGATTAGAAAATGCATAGTAGAATAGAATAGAATGCAAATGGAATGCATCCCAAATGAGAGCTTTACCTCTCTATTTATACATCAGAAATGAGACTACACAGCCTATAGAAAAGGCATGTAAATTGACAATAGCAACCATGCAAGTTGACTCACTTCACTTGGCAAAAAGGTGGTAGCAAGTAAAGAGTTTACTCAGCAAAATAAGCTATAGGTCAACCTCTAAGTTTGACAACAGTTGAATGATTATTCCAATCTGCACATGATCAAATGATGACATTTGAATTATTCCCATAATGGAATTCTACAACATATAGAACTTCATATTATGGTGCCAAGCAAGCTACCATCTCTTTATAATTGAGGCATGGCTTAACTATTTTGAATCAATCTATATTTAAAATGTAACGCATTGCAGAAGTTGACTAAGTCTAGGCTTAGCAAAAAATAAAGGAATGATGAGCCACTTTATCTCATAACTCAACTTTGACCAATTCCTTACTCGATTGTAATCTTTTTCTGTTAACATGCATTTACATTGCTTTTTTGTTGTTATAAATCCATCGCCATATGACAAGGCGTCCAAAGAGTAACTATTGTTTACTAAGTTAAATGTATTCTACCTCAAGCATCGACTAAGTCTTACTCTCCATATCGACTTATTTGTTGCACTATATATTACATATAGTTCAATCTTTATTCATTTTCCAATATGCATTATATTTGTCCTTTTCAATGCTTTGTATATGTCATACACAATTGGCCTATGTTTAAGTAATAATTCGACCTTTAAGTATTGCTTATGTTAATCGACCACCAACATATAATCATATTTAAATATATATTCATATATTTACATATACATATATATGTATATCTACACTCATGTATATGTACATGTATACGTATGTGTACATATATCAGTACATTCATATGGGCATATGTCTATTTGCCAAGCATACATGTGTATCGATACATGTATCTGTATGGACATATATATATACACATTCGATTGTACACCATACTCATACACAATTACTATCATATTGATAAGTACCTACGTGCAATATATCTATACATATACATATACATGTCGTTAGGTCCATTTAATAGTTCCATACGCATAAGCAATCCACTCATAAGTGTGCATTGGCACGTCTACATATGTACCCTCATGTACGCGTTCCTTCATGCCTATGGTCTATCATCGACATGCTTATGTAAACATATGCATGCATTCCATGTGTGTTTAACTCATCAACACAAGAATAGTATTAAAGGAAAGAACTCACAAACTCAAACAGATAAACATCACCCAATAATGCTCTCAATAGTAATCAAGGCCCTTACTAATGCAAACACATCAAACTAAGGATGAATTAACAACTCCCAACATAATAACTTGACTCTACCATTCTACTATGAGTGTGTGTAAGCTCAAATAGGTTACGTTACTAGTTACCTGACCAATATCTTCTCTTGAGTGATACTTCCCCTCCACCTAGAGGAATGAACATATACCTGCATCCACTAACACATGCCCGTGGTAGTCAACTATTCACAAAATATACATTACACATAATACATCTCCATAGTTAGATTATCAATTCAATAAACATTCACTTCACATATATGCATTTCTTCACATAACATTAAATGAAATAACATTCATTCATAAATTCATGGTTAACAAAGTGCAAGCACAATTTATTCATCTTCATAATTCAAATTACATTCACATTTACCCTACATAGTAATAGTAAATAGTAACTACACAATTGAGGTGTAACATACTCCCCTCCTTGTGAATCATCATCCCCGATGATTTTATGCAGTAACATAAAACAAACACACAAACAACATATTGTTTTTTTAAGTACACTCAAATGCATCTAAAACATGAGGAAAATTTTGCTGAATAACAACATAGTCTTCCTAGGTGACTAAGTCTTTTGCATACTAGTCCCACTATACTTTGCACTATAGAACCTCCCTATTATGCAAGTGAAGCTCACGTGTTCTAAGCACTTTGATGGGCTCGAGTGTTACCACTTCAAGGTCTTGTACCTATAAAGCATTCCAATCAATCACACGATTATCACCTGGTATATACTTCTTAAGTTAGGACACATGGAAGACGTCATGCATTCTAGCAAGAGTAGGTGGCAATGCAATTCAATAAGCTACTAGATTCACTTCCCCTAGAATCTCAAAAGGTCCTACATAGTGTGGGGCCAACTTGGAGGACTTTCCAAATTTAATGGAGCTCTTGTGAGGTTTCACTCTCAACAACACCTTGTCACCTACAGAAAAATTATGGGGCACTCTTTTATCATCAACATAGCTTTTATGTCTGTCATTAGCTTCAACCAACCTTTTCTTAACAATTTTAACTTGCTCCTCCATTTTAGCCAACATCTCTAGCCCAAGACTCACTCTATCCTCAAGTTTATCCCAACTTATAGGAGTTTGACACTTTTGACCATATAATGCTTCGAAAGGAGCCATCTTTATTGCAGAATGGTAAGAATTGTTGTAAGAAAATTCCACTAAAGGCAAGTAGTCTTCCCACTTGTATTGTTGATCCATGCAATACATTCTAAGTAGGTCTTCCAATACTTGATTCACCGTTTCAATTTGTCCATCCATTTTTGGATGATATGCTGAGCTAATATTCAGTTGAGTTCCTAGTGTAAAAAATAAGGTTTGCCAAAACCTAGAAGTGACTCGTGGATCCCTATCTGAGATAATATTCTCAGGAATACCGTGCAACCTAAACACTTCTTGCACAAATTTCCTTGCTATGACAGGTGCTCCATCAATTATATTCCCGAGTATGAAATGTGCTACTTTGGTAAGCTTATCTACAACCACAAGAATGGCATTGTGCTTATTCCTTGACATAGGCAATCCTTGCACAAAGTCCATTTTTATGACTTTCCACTTCCTCTCTGGTATATCATGTGGGTATAACAAGATTGCAGGATGATGATGCTCCGCTTTTACCCTTTGACATTCAAGAAACCTAGCCACAAATCTAGTAGCATCTCCTTTCATCCCCTTCCAAAAGTAAATGGCTACACATCTGCCATCATTTTGGTCACACCAAGGTGTCCATAGTATGGTGCTTCATGTACTTCCTTCCATACCAGATTCCTTAACTCTTCTACATCAAGTACATACATTCTCCCCTTATATCTAAGTAGTCCATTAGGTTCAAAATGAAAACCTTCATACCTAGTATCTTGTGAATTGCTAGTGAGTGCTTGCCTGACTTGTAAGTACTACTCATCCTCTTTGCATTTTTGCAACACTTAACCTTTAAAGTTAGTTTAAATCGTCACTATTGAAGCAATATGGCATCTTCAACTCAAGGCATCGACAACTCGATTATCCTTTCCTTTGATGTAACTGATGTTGAAGTCATAATCAACTATTAACTCTAACCATCTTCTCTACGTAGCATTCAGATTAGGTTGAGTGAATAAATACTTCAACCCATGATGATCAGTTTTCATCTCAAAGGGTTTCCCCAACAAGTAATGCCTCCACATTTGCACTATGTAAATGATGACTACTAACTCCAAATCATGTGATGCATAATTCTACTCATAAGGTTTCAACTTTCTTTATTCATACGTAATTACTTGCCCATATTGTATTAACACACCACCTAAGCCCTCCCTAGATGCACTCGTGATGATAGTAAAGTTACCTTCAGGATCTGGTACTTTCAAGATCAATGCAGTAGTCAATTTCTCTTTGAGTAGGTCAAAGGATTCTTGACACTTCTCTATCCATTCAAATTTCTTCCCTTTTCTCTGCAAGGAAGTAATTGGAAAGGAAATCTTGGAGAATTTTGCAACAAACTTTCTATAATACCCTACTAGACCCATAAAAATTCTAACCTCCAATACATTCTTGGGTACTAGCCATTCAAGCACCGCCTTGATCTTAGCTAGATCAATTGAGATCACATGCCCGAGATAGTGCACTCTTCTTTGAAAGAAGGAGTACTTAGAGAGTTTACCATACAACTTATGTTCTCTTAAATGTTGTAGGAGTATCTCTAAATTTTTGCAATGATCCTCCTCGTCCATATAATTGATTAGGATGTCATCCAGGAAAACCAAGACAAACTTATCTAGCTAATCCCTAAATACACTATTCATTAGTTTCTTAAATGTCACAGGTGCATTCGTTAAACCAAAGGGTAGAACTGTAAACTCATAGTGTCCATATCTGGTTTTGAATACAGTTTTAAAGATGTCTCCATCCTTAATTCTCAACTGATGGTATCCAGATCTTTGATCTATCTTAGAGAATACAACAAATCCCCTCATTTGATTGAAAAGATCATCAATGTGTGGCAATGGATACTTGTTCTTTACCATAGCTTTGTTAAGCATGCGATAATCGATGCACAAATGCAAAGTACCATCTTTCTTTTTTATAAAGATGATTGGTGCTCCCCAAGGTGACACACTTGGTCTTATCAACCCTTTAGACAACAATTCATCCAGTTGTGCCTTAAGCTCCATTAGCTTGGTTGTTGTCATCCTAGATGACACCTTGGAAATAGGTTCAAACCCTAAAACTATATCTATAGAGAATTCAAATATCCTTTTTGGTGGCAACCCAGGTAACTCATTTGGAAACACATCTGAAAATTTTCTCAGTATAGGATATCTCTTGAAACTTCACTTGGTTACCAAGATCATCTAGGCATTCTACAATTTTAGCATGGAAATCTACCTTAGCCCTATGTCTCCATAGCCAATTCATACCTAGGATAACATCATAGGATCCTAAAGGCGTGACATACAAGTTCACTTTTGTAGAAAAATAAGGTATCTCTATCCTAGCCTCGAACAAACATTGTTCCACATTTCCTCTTGTCTGGTTTGCATACTCTACATCCCAAGATGTTGCTATGTATCCAACCTTTCTAGATAATTTCTTAGCTAATCTAGGTTAAATGAAATTCTTAGTTGCACCAATATCTATAAGTACAAAAATGGGTAAGCCAAACAAAATACCCAGAGTTTCAATTAAATTGGAGTCACTTGAAACTCCACCTAGTGACCGTCGATAGTTGCATGTATCTTTTGTTGGAACATTTCTTGCTAAGTAGGTCGTGGATTACCATAAGATCGTGACCCAAATGACCTATTGGTACATTCTCTAGCATAGTGGTCTCCTCTGCATGTAAAGCATCTAGTATTCAGTCCTTTCTTCCTTGCGGGTTCTCCATATTTACTAGCATTTCCACCAACATTGTTGGTATTCCCACTATGGAACCATTCCTCTTGCGTTCCCTTTTTTATTCTTTTCCACCATTGCAGGATCCTTTTCCCCCTTGTTTGGGTATATTATGCACAACTTCTACCTTCTTTGGAGTTGGCTTGTCTTGAACTCTTGCAATCTTCTTACGGTCTCTGTTTTCCTAATGGATGGAGATAGCCTTGATATTTTGCTCCTGTTTAATCGCTTTTTCATACACAAGATCCATGTTTGTTGGATTGTGCACATCCACCTCTCCTTCAATCTGACTATTAAGTCCCATGATAAACTTTCTTATGTGGAAGCATTCATATTTTTGTCACATAGGAATATAATGAAGTAGATGGGTAAACTTCTCCCAATATTCATTGACCATCATATTACCTTGTCTCAAACTCTAAAAATCCATGAGTTTCTAGTCAAAATAAAGTTGGGGCAACCATCTCTTATGAAAAAACTCAACAAATTCACTCCATGTTAGTTTCCATTAGTTAATATTGAGTTCCATATTTTTATTCATTCACTAGTTAGATGCTTCTCCTATTAACCGATATGCACCCCATGCGGCTTCGGTGACCTCAGTATAATTTTGAATCTCAAAATACTTCTCCATTTGGAATAACCAAGCCTCAGCTTCATCTCCGCTGGTGCTTCCCTCAAACTTGGGTGGGTTATTTTTCTTCATATCTCTAGAAAGTTCAAAATCCATACGCTTCTTATTTGTTTCCTCATATAGAGAAGGTGATTTTTCTCTCTCATGATCATGAGTTTGATCATGTTCGTGAGAAGATTTTTCTCCCTCATGCTCATTATCGGGAACTTCCTTCTCAACCCTACCCTTTACCCTTTCTTGTTCAAGGTTTTCCAACCTTGCTAAGATTTGGTCCAGTCTAACTTCAACTCCTATTGGTCCTTGCCCAACTTCATGGCTTCCACCAAGATTGGTTCATATCCTCGCCATCTTCACAAGAATGGATTTTACCTGAATTTTTTATCCATGTTAGATTTAATCATGTTATCAACTATCTTATGGAAAACATTAAAATGAGCTATCAATCACACATAAAGAATTCCACATAAGACTTAAGCACATGCTTTCGATAAATACACAATTTTACTCATTTTTCAAGGATTTCAATATCCTTTTGATTACATGGACTGACTATTTAGATAGTCAGGTGGGAAGTATCCCTCGGATTCACTCTCTGACACATAACTTAATGGAGTATATCCTATAGATTAAGATTGTTGTTCATCTCTCATTTGTTCATACCTATCCCAAAATGGATAGTAGCCTTAAAAATTTTCACATGATACATAGTTGTGGGGTACATAACCCTCAAACTTGTTACTCAAGGAAATTACAATTACTTCTGCCATTGGAAGAACTCTAGGATCCCTAAAGATAAATGTCAGATTGACACTTCCTTCTGAGGGCATATCCCTAGAAAGTGATAATGACTTAGACTTCTCTAGTGAGATGGAAGGTAGGTAGTTGTACTTGGCCTCCATCTTCATCTTTCTCTTCACATCATTGATTAGAGAAAGTGCATGAATGAATGTTTCAACTTCACTTAACCAGATGGCATTGTCATAGTTAGTACCCTCAATTGTTCTAACGATGGATTCTCTTTCCTTCTTGGCCTTGAGGTAGCGCTCATTTCCTATTAGAGACTTTCTAGCCATTAACCTAAGACACACCATCTTGGCACAAGAATTTCCAAACATTAGATAACATTGGATGGAAAATATGATGAACTCATAGGTTCCAGAGTTAAACCTGGTAGCTTTAATACCACATGTAACATGCCAACTGTTTGAACTAAAGTAAATTTTCCTAAGTTTTCACTTTGCGAGTAAATAAACTATGTAACAAGCCATTGCAATAAAAATATTCTTTTCTTTATTGAGAACAAATGAATATAGATACCATAACAATAAACAAAAAGGATTTCATTTCAATATAATAATTTCACATATTACAATATTCTAATAATGTGTACAAGTACATACATAGCTCAACTGAGCTTTAAAGTAATAGATATAGATGGTCCAAGATCCGCCTTTCAAAACCTTGGTCTTTTGTTGCTTGCTAAGGAGGAGAAGTATCACTCAAAGGCTTTTTCACCAACCACGAAATCATATGCAATCCTCTACATATCTATCATATGATAGATAGACCTACCCTTCGATGAAGAGATTGGTGGAGTAACCTCGTACGACAACCACACTGAGCTTTGTGTTGTGCCCTACATGACTAGAACTTGTAACCCTATAATCTGCAACTAACATACACTACATGGACACAGTGAAATGATAGTGGAGCCAAAGTAAATCGCACTACTTTGGCCAAAGTGTTCTCACTTAGTACTTTGAGTGATGGTCATTTATTCACTTGCACTACTTAAGCTCGTTTGAATTAAGGCCACTATAATCTATGTATAGGTAATCCCCCCATGGGCAATCTTTAATGCTAGAATTATCCTATCAATTATCTTACATACTCTAGGGTATTTCTACTCATAAAGCATATATAAAAGCTCCCCCTCTTTAATGGACTAACAATCCTAGGAGTAACCCACTAGTTATCTAGTATAAACAAATAACTTAGCTATGAGTAACCCTTAAGGTACCCTCATTTAATTATATCTAGTATAATAATACCTATGAAAAAAATTCCTCCTATCATGGACCAATTACAAGCACTTCACAAAACAACATAAAAAACTTATATTTCCTTTCAAAGAAAATGTTATATTTCCCTAATGCAAGTAATCTCAATAGATACATTAAACACTCAAGAAACAATCTTTTATAAACAAAGACAAATAAAGGAAGATTATCCTCATTCCTATAATATGTTTGTCCAATTGACTGTTTGTTGCACAGTTTTCCAAAGCAACAACTATCTTTGCTTTGATCTCTCAAGCAATGCCTCAATAAACCTCTCTCTCAAGTTGATAATATACTTCTCTCAAATGATGAAAGGCTCTCACAAAATACTCAAAACTCAATCAGAATACAACAAAATATTGCATATTAGAAAATGCATAGTAGAATGGAATAGAATGCAAATGGAATGTGTCCCAAATGAGAACTTTACCTCTTTATTTATACAATAGAAATGAGACTACACATCCTACAAAAAAGGAATGTAAATTAACAGCAGTAACGATGCAAGTTGACTCACTTCACTTGGAAAAAAGGTGGCAGCAAGTAAAGACTTTACTCAACAAAATAAGCTACAAGTTGACCTCTAAGTTTGACAGTAGCTTAACGACTCTTTCAATCTGCACATGATCAAATGATGACATTCAAATTGTTCCCAAAATGGAATTCTACAACATATAGAACTTCATATTATGGTGCCAAGCAAGCAACCGTCTCTCTATAATTCAGGCATAGCTAAAATCTTTTGAATTAGTCTATATTTAAAATGTAACACATTGCAAAAGTTGAATAAGTCTATGCTTAATGGAAAATAAAGGAATGATGAGTCACTTTATCTCATAACTCAGCTTTGACCAATTCCTTACCTACGTGTAATCTTTTCCTAGTCTAGTAAGTCGTTTCTGTGACCTAAGGTGGACATCACTCACCTCTACCCCATAAGTGGGGTATTGCATAGCTTCGCTAGTATAAGTCTATTAGATAGGATTGTTGTTAGGGTTACATATAGGTTGGGAAGGTATTTGTGGTGGTTTGGGTGGCTAAAATTTAGGATTTGATGGAGGCATAATGGCTTGTTGTTGGGGTTGAGGAGGAAGCATAGACTATTGATAGTTCATGTTTTGTTGCTGCCACTGTTGACCTTTTTTCCATTGAGGCTGCCATTGGGTCTATTGTGTTGGCCATTGGGGATTGTAATTGGAACCCTAGAAATTTGGTTGTGACCAAGGATTTTATTGTTGCTAGCTCCAATTTTGTTGAGGTTGTGGCCATTGTTGAGGGTTTTTCCATTGATTTTGATTAGCTGGTCAGGGCTAATAATTCCAAGCAGGAAACTTTTTATTTCCAATGGTAAAGGACAAATTGAATTTAAGGGTTCTTATGGCATGCCTTGTCTTTGTTGCCATGGCCTTCTTTGATCTATGCAAAATATTTTTCCATCCTCTCCTTCAGGTGGTTAAAAATCAAGTTTCTCAATTTTGTCTTGTTGAATACTAGCCACCCTCTTGCATTTACAGTTTGCTTTCCTTTGCCTACAACTTGGGCAATATTCAGTGAGCATTGCTTCAACTTCCTCTTGATTCTTCTTGATGTGGAGAGTGTCCAACTGAGTTGTTAAATGGCTGATAATGTCCTCCTTCATGTTGGACAAAAATTTGATTAATTCTATCTTTGAAACCCCTATGGATGATTTGCCAATAGTTGATGTCCTCTCCCCTCTTGGCCTCTTAGTTAAGGTCCTGGAACAATTTTTGTAGACCTTGCATATGTCTTCAAATGGTATTTGAGAGATATCCCCTTGCACAATAAGATTGAGGGCATCCATACAGTCATCATTCACCCCTCCCAAGAATACCAACTTGAGGGATTCTTCAAATAACTTGTTTTGTGGGTTTTTCTTCAAAGAAAACTGAAATTTCTCCACATAATCTTCTAATGGATCATCCTCCTTTTGTGACATTCTAAAAATGTCATCTCTCCTCCTATCAAGTCCTCTACAATAGTCTTGGTACTTCTCC
>VDFB02058663.1:0-26525 GCA_007258455.2 Sequoia sempervirens
CTTTGTGTTGGCCGGTCTTTTTTTGAAATTGGGTCATGTTTTGGGGGAAATAACCCGTCATTGCAGAGAGTAGAGCAACAAAATTGCTTTATAGATAAAATAATACACCCATGTGCAAAGGAAATGAACACATATGCTAATAAAAGTTCCCATTCAATAGATATGCAGAATGGAAGAGAGAATCATGGATTTTTATAAAGATATATGTCAATTTATATATATTCTTTCATTTTTTACATTGCAAAATTGGCTAAGGGAGCCATAATTCAAAAAGTATATGATTATACGAGCTATTCTTTCATATATGCTATATCTATAGCCTTTTTCAGGATTATATACACAAACTATAAGCAGGTGGTGTATTCAACAACAAAAAACAAAGAAACAAGGAGGCGTTTTATCCAAGAGCACAGGAGGCAGCAATTGACGCATCTATGGCAGCGTCTACCACTTCTTCTACAACAACACCTACCACGTCTTCATCAGTAGGTTCTTCAGCAGTAGAAGCATAATCATTTGGAACAACCTCCATTGGTGGAGGGAACACCAAGTTCCTAAAGTTAGTATACCAATCAACGTCGTAGAATGGTATTACGTTGTCATTGTGGAACAGAAAGTGCAAGGCCTAGGTAACCCTTTATTGATGCTCATCGCATGTTTGAAGGTGAAACCCACTGAGAAATGACAGCCATATAACAACCGCTTCTTCCTCAATGTAGCGTCAGAGGTCACTAGTTGTTGGTAGGCCTACCCCATATGCAACATGAGCGACAATCTCACCTAGGCCATTCATGTACTTTTTTGGAAAAATTTCCTTGACCAGCTTCAGAATTAGAGGCCTGGGGATACCAATGTCTAACATTGATGCAACAAAGTGCAAATAGATATCAGTGTTCACACGGTATTTGTCCTCATACTCTATACAATATCGACCCAAAACCCATTTTATGGCTACCAAAACCAAGGCATGTTTATTTTTGGTTATTCTCTTCAATCACCTACTGGAAATCTCTCCCAAAAAAGCTATCTGTGACTTGTAAGAAGTTAACCTAATGGGAGTATCCATGGTACTGAAACAAAGCTTCTACCTTCTAACTAACACTGAAACTTGCCTACCACCTAGCCTATGAGAAAACTCGTTTACTAAAGCTAAAGACTGTGCCAATGACCTATTGTTAAATCTGCTCAAATGCTAAGTGTGATTTCCTCACTACTTAGCAGCCTATTTATAGAAAAAATGAGAAAAAACATGTTGATCCATTTTGAGAAAATGTGATGATAACCAAGTGCGAACTTGAAAGGCGTGCCTGTGTTTGCTCACATTTCTTGACTGTTCACATTTGCATAAGTATGGCTCAATGCGTGCTAAGTTAATAAGAGCTAGTTAATTAGCTTTAAAATGGTGGCACTCATCAGCAGTAAGTTGCACGACCATAGGCTATTGTGTCATCTCACAAGTGTTTCCCAAAGCCCAAGGCAGGATCCATATATTTTCAGGTTGTGATCATTTGCTTTGGCTTAATCATTCCATCCAGGATATTAATTGCCAGCACATACTAACGCAAGGTTAGAAGGAAAATTGTTGACTCAAGTTTCAAGGAAATCACAGCATATCACACAATTTCCAAACACAATGATGTATTATTGCCACCTCAAAATGGCAAGTAATTCATTTTGCACGAGCCGAGGAATTAACGGTACATGCCAAATTAAATGCAAAAAGCACACTTTCCTCTACCACCTTGAGAAAAGATAGCTAAATATTGCATGAAAAAATTTAATGTTTAAATTATTTTCAAATATGCCAAGGCTTAAAGTGCAAAGATTTTTTCAACATATCAGAGCCGAATAAAATTTACAAAGAGTTCAGAACCTGCAGAAGTTTTCATCTAAAGAAAAAATTTGAAGAGTTCATCACAACGAATGAAGGAGAAGATTGGCTAGGATTTTTTTATAGCCATACGGTTGTCAGAAGATGTGTATATCTATGAAGATTTAGCATATGCTACGCCTAGTATACAAGCAAGCCAAAGAGGGCAAATACGATAGAGCTGAATAGGCCCAAAGATTGTAGAAACAAGAAAAGGGTTGAGGAGAAATGGGATAATATTTATGACCCACAACTCGTACAAAACCCTAAATCCTTAAGAGAAGTAGCCTGTGCAAGGGTGAAGTCACCTAAGGCAGACACATCGACAGCAAGGAAGGTTTGGTGTAGTGGTCTTCCACAATACATGGTCTCACTGGTACATTACTGCCCGGAGATAGTTGATGCCACCATTCAGCATTATAACCCTAGCACCCGCTGCATTGAGGGTCGAAACTTAAGAGTTCACATCAGCCCACAAGCCATTTGGCATATGTTATGTATCCCAAACCCAAGTAAAAGAAGAGAAAAAATTGAGTCCTTCTTCCCTGGTAAAGGAGAAAAAACGTGGAAGGCAATGAAAAAGAGCTCAGATTTTCTAATAGAGGAGATTGGTAAGAAGGGAATCCCAAGCACTAAGCTGCCAAGTATCTCGTTGTTGTGCAATTCATTTAGCAAGGATATGCAGGATGCCATATCAATTGTAGCTTTTGTGTGTGGCCGAGACTCTGACAAGATGGTGGAAACCTTTCAACTGGGACTGGCCTTCCAATTCCGCAAACAACACGATACCTTCTGGTATGATTTCACTGAGTTCCTAGTGGAGGAAATGATACGGAAAATAAAAAATTACCCGGTGGAGGGAGAGTTTAGATTTCTCTCCTTCCTGGCTCACATGTTCCTACATCAAAACCCTAATTTTTTCGGCAGGTATTTTGAATTATTAATTTTTGATGAAAAGAAGAGGAGGAAGCCAGTATCCACGTGGACACCCTTTCTTTCCATGTCATGATTATTATGAATTTTCAAATTATTTTATAACTCGTCTTGCAATATTTACAAGGAGGAGGTGACATAGTCCGACTCGACAAGGATCAAACCGGATATATGCAGAGTTTCACTCCTGCTTGTGACTAGTTCTTAGGAACAAATTTCATAATTCTCTGGATATGGGGCTTCACTGGTCAACCCTTCCTTCTCCCAACCTGTGTCACAGATAGGGTGCTCACGCTTGAAATGTATAGGTACACATGTATCATTAATTTTACCTTCTGTAGTAGCCCAAGTGTCAAGAGAAAAGGATTCTTCACTTGTCCGAAGAATTTCAAAATGGTGACTCTATTAAAGAAGCAATCTGATTAGTTATTGCAAGATAAACTGGCTCATTTAGGGTTGGTTTTGGTATGTGACAAATGGGATTACAACCCTTTCAATGACCTATTAGAGCTACACATGAAAGTTACTCATGCTCCTTGACCTTACTAGGAAAAGCGGTGTAGCCCATGGGCAAACAAAGATGAAAATTTTGTTGAACTAGCACGTATTCCCACACAAGATAACAGAGGGCCATGGCACAAGTTCTACTTTGTTGTGGAGGTGGCAAAAGATAATTTCCAGATGGAACGTTCCATGAACAACAAGTTGTGGAAGGATGAGGAATGGACTGGATAGAAGATAGAAGCTTTCTGGAAGTATCACCAAGAAATGGGGCAATTGGATGCCCCTTATGAGAGCTTGAAGGAGGACAAGGAATTTGAAAAATGGTGGGATTAAAACCATCCCAACCCAAATTATAGCGTCAATAAGAGCAATGACCCGGAGGATGAGTCTGAAGAACAAGAAGAGGAAGCAGTGACTTTTGCGTCCTCTGCGCCGAAGGAGAAAAGCTTTGGACAACCTGCTTATGTAGCCACAAATGTGTGGTTTAATGTATCAAGGGCTTTGTATACACTCACTTGTGCCACTAAGGTAGCCAGGGTACTACAACAACAAATGACAGTAACTTTCGAACCTAGAGAAGCCCCGCCTGCAAAATGGTAGCATACGAAGACCATTATCAAAGAGGGTTCGCAAGAACCCACCGGAAGACAGGTGTTTGCAGCTAGCCAAGAGCATGAAGCCGAGAGAGAGTCAATAATGATTCTGGAGCCGCCATCGACTAGTCAACAATTAAAATTCATTCCTTCTTATCTTGCTTCTCAATCCTTGGTATCTATCCCTGTCTCAGTGACCATCCCTGCCATGAGTACTGGCCCTCCGTTTCTCACTTTTAATCCAAAACATGCGGGAGGTTTCGCCCAATTCTCACATACCACTCCACCTGGCTTTAGTCCTCCGTGAACCTGTACACCAACTACTGCCGCTTAGGCTCTCCTTGCCTCGCTTTCCTAAGGCATGCCCTCTGCAGGCACCCCTACTTCTGCTATTGTTGCAGATCCTCTTCTATCACAATAGGTTGACTTCACAATAACAACTCCTTCACCATTCTAGCCCATGATTCCTTCTGTCGATTCACCAATTGAGTCCTGGCAAGTGGAAGGCCCTTCTATTGGTTCTCAAACAAAGTTTTGGAATGTGCCCCACTTCTCCCCACAAACTGTCACTCTCTAGAAAAAGCAAATGTCTGGGCCTATCAGAATTACCTATCCATATGCCCTACCTTCTAGTGCTCCTTTTGCAAGAGGACTAGTTTCGTCGCCAGTTGAATTCATAGCACAGATTGACTGTGGAAAGGAAACACGTGCAAGTAGAATATAAAAGTGCAAGGCAAAGGATGACAGTAATTTTGCTGAGATGAAAATACAAACTCTTTATGATGAGACCCGACAAGAGCTAAAGTTTGCAACCATGTACCTAAGAGTAACCAAGCCACAAGGGGAGATGCGCCCAGAAGACTATGAAATATATGTTGTAGGGATTGACATGAAGGTGGCCCAACCGCAGGATAAGGTTGAGATTATGGAGGAAACACAATGGGTGGTCACCTCCAACTTCCTTAAAACTGGTCGCTAGCTAAAGAAAAAGGATGAGTAGCTTAAAGCAGTAAGGGAAAGGGTTAGCTTTTTGGAGAAAAAAGAAAAATCCCTAGAGGAAGATGTTGCACATATGAAAGAAAGGGTGCTGACAGTAGAGAATGAGAAGAATAGACTTCAGGGTGAGCTTGCGAAGGTTCATACTATCGACAATGCTATGGTAAACGAGTTGTGTACTAAGAATCAAGAGGCGGAGTAGAATTTGCAACTAAATAATGAAGAGCTGGAGCAGCTTAGCCTTGAGTATAGTCAAGGAATAGCACAGAAGAATGATGCTTTGGAGCACCAGCAAGCTCAATATGAGCATAAGTTACAAGGAAAAGAGGCTGAATTTGAGGGCCTAAAAGTTCAATTAGAACAAGAGCTTCAAGAGACAAAGTCCTCTCTAGACATGCATTTAGCAAATCACTCCTGAGCCAAGGAAAATTGGAATAAAGAAATGAGTAGCTCTGCGGAGCAACTAGCGTCCAAGAAAAGGAAAAGGGCAGCGTTGGCTAAGGCCATTAACTCAAAAGAAGTAGAGATCGCTTTTCTTAAAAGCTCTCTCTTGTCTTCTCCTGCACAATTAGACATTATTCGTTGGTTAGGCAGTTGTACATTTCTCACTAGGAAAAGATTAAAACTTTTTGCCTAGCACTGCAGCCCACCCTCCAATTCATTGCCAAGGCATCAAAGTTGAGCCAGGAGGCTCATGATATAATTGAGCAGTTCCCACAATTTATCTTGGAAAAGGTTCTGAAAGCAAAAGATCTACTCACCGAGCTATACTCAGTCTCTGATGAAAACCTTGTCAGGGCTAGGATTGAAGATCGGGATGTTGTCCAGACAACAAACAAGTTTATCCATTGCCACTCTGCCTTCCAGTGAACTAAAGCGGTCGTGACTACTCTGAACAAGATAATGGACAACATGTGGGAGAGTTTCTCCAAGTTGAACAAGATGGGTTTGTCGTCTCCATTCCTTGAGAATGGCTCTATTGCTACAACTGAGTAGATTGCAAAAATAATTAAGGAGATGGAGAATGATCTAGATGCTTTCAGGGATTTCAGTCATCCTCCCACCACAACTGACATTGAGGGAGTTATTCATCTGCTTGCACAGTACTATTTCATTGTGAAGTAGGGGTCGGTTTACCTGATGCGCTGGCTCATAAAGAAACGATTGATCTAAGTGGAGCACAGGAGAATTTGTGCAACATGGTAAGGCCATATGAGGATGAATGGTCACCTCTATAGGTGGCTCTTTCCAATCTCTGATTTTGTTACCTGATGAAATGGCACTCTGGTCTGTAAACTAGATAAATTTTGGGTTCTTTCCTCAAGCGAAATGCCCCTAGTAGTCACCAAAAGTTGTGAATAAATATTCAACGAGCTCCCTTTGGGTGTATTTTACTCTAAGTATCAACCCACACATCACAGGAAATCAACTTAGCCTTTTATCAAGGTCTGCTCCCCCCTCCACGTGTCTGCTCTGCACACCCCACGAGTTTCCCTTCCTTTGCATCTCGGGAATCCCCGCTATACTTCCACATGTCATAGCTGTGGGCCATTTATTATCATTCATTTTTGCTTCCTCATCGAGTTTCATTCAAGTTCCATGAAGCTCTCATTCCCAAAGAAATTTGGTGGGCCCCACAATTGTTTCATGTGATGCACTCTTGCTACATGTCTACTCTTTGTAAATCTTTCAGCGAGAGGATGAAATAACAACCGTGGGCAACAAAATTCTGCCACGTGTCTCTTTTGTGCCTAGTCGATGATTGTTTCCTCCACTTTTGGATAGAGCTTTGCCCACTCAACACATGTAGCCTTGGCATAAGTCTTCAGCGGTGAGGGATAAAGGTTCACACGGGCAGCGAAATGTTGCCACATGCCTATTCGGCAGATCTCGTATTCAGGCGATGAATCAGGCAAACCAAATGTTGCAATTAGCCACCGCATGTCATAATCATTTGCATTGGATGGTGACACTTGTTTGTTTAACCTTTTCGGGACCACCGCCATCATTTACAGGGGATGCACCTGTGCCTAGAATGACTAGATGCTTGGTTTCAAATATTTTATATTGCAATGGCTTGGGGAATATTCTTATTTCTGCATCATTGCCAAGGATCACGAAATATTTTTTATTGCTGCTCTCCGAAGCGATGGGAGTTTTCTCCTATATATAATTTTCTCTGTTGTGAGAAAAAAGTCCAGAATTTTGAAGCAACAATGGTTTTAGGAAAAGATGTCAGGCCTTTATTACTATTTTATTTTATTGCAAAAGACTTTCAGACTGTGCCAATTGTTCGGCCTTTCTGTTCTTTCATGCTATTTGATTAAACTGTAAACTGTGTTGCTATTATCTGGATATTCCATTTGAGAACTTCTATATATATTGAATGCAAGTTTGCTGATCTAGATCATGTCTAATGACTCTTCTTGGCAGTAGGAATGTATGCAATGTTATTTTATGTCAATGAATGGATTTTTTGTGCTTTAATTTTTAGTTTATGCTTTTCTAGAACACTACAAATACCAATCGGGCCCTTAAATCTATGATTTATCATGCCTATCATTAAGTCTTGGTGCATCGCCTTAGGTTAGACTTTATTTTATTATATATGTTTCATTGTCCCTTTCTAAAACCCCATTATAGAAGAATTTGACTTCTCTAAAAACTTGGAGGTCACTCAATTTAGCACAAAAGGTCCCCCATAAACTAAGTTTCCCATAAGGCACTGTTACCTTGTCAAATTTTGGCATCAAAAAAAACTTTAGAATGTTTGTTTGCTAATGTTATTAGAAAGTGATGTAGGAGCATCCAAGGTGAAATGGCAATCCTATGTCACCAAAAAAACTGTTATTTTAATTTGGTTTATTTTCAATAAGGGCTTAGGGGTTAAGAGAATAAATATTTTAATTTGTAACTGTTATCAATAGTTTTGCACCCTGCTGAATGCAATATTTAGCAAACTACTGAAACATGGAAACCTCTTTTAGATGTGGGTGATCTGCGTGAAAGAGGAATCTCCAAAGTGAGTTGGTTCTTCGAATGATGAATTCTATTCTAAGTGACTTTTCAGGAAAAAGGATAGAAGGATAAACTGGATTTAAAATCTAAAACTGAAATTCTATCATTCTAAAAATATTGATCAACTATAAGAAGACCCTGATAATAACTCACTCCCACCAATTCTCTAAAATAAAATCTCACAATCTCACAACACATGTATTCAACCAGTGATTTATGCAAAGGTTAAATTAACACAAGGCATAACCTGAACTAGCATGTAACTCCTGCAAATCACTTGACAATCGTAAGAAAAGAAAAGGATTCAACATATTTGAATCACAAATCAAATCAAATTACTATTCCAAGTCATGAAAAGGAAATGAGAAAGGAAAAACTCTGCTATTTTATTGAATGATGGAGTGGAACTTCTCATAATCTAAGCACACATAAGTTTACAAGCTCCCCAAAATGTGTAAGGGAAAGAAACTCTAATTTGAATTGCTAAGAATGGAGAGCTGAAAAGAATAAGTCTTTGAAAAGAACTCTCCAAAAAACCCTAATCCGAGCTCAAAAAAAATCTCAAGGAAAAAAGCTTCAAACAATCTCAAAAACTACTTTAAAGCATAAAAAAGCACAATGCTTTCATGTTGAACCTTTCAAGCCTCTAAAAATAGGCTGAATCTGCTTTAAAAGCTCAAAAATAACTTATCTCTCCAAGATAAGTCAGAAATCCGACCAAGAGGAAAAGTCAATCAAAGATCTGCTAAAAATAGCAAGAAAACATAAAGCAATTTATAGAATATCGCTTTTATGATTATGCTTTACAAGGTGCAGATTTTACAATTTGCCTATTTTTGCAATTCAAAGATTGAAAATCTTTTGCAAAAAGAAAATCACCTTATTTCTTCATTACAACATTCTGATTTTCTCAAAAAATCATTTAAAACATTAATACATATCAATTATCCCTTCAACTCCATAATTGATTTCTTCAAAATCAATCAAAAATAAAAACCCTAAATAAAAATTGACCATCAGTCACAGGGCATCATAACCTAATCTCAATCACAAGATATCCATCAATTTTATCATATTTCACCATTTAATATTTCACTAAGGTATGGGAAATAAACCTCCAAGACCTAACCCATAAACCAACTTAGGAATCTAAAATTTGGCCCCCAAACATATAGCATTAAACTCAGACTTCAATAAAGACATAAGGCATAAGTTATAATTTCGACCTCCATTTGATATTCTCCATGTGCCTTGAATGAACATTCTGGATGATAATGTTCGAATTAGGGTTCGGTCAAAACGGAATCGAACCCTAATTATCACTCATTTTCACACTCTCCACTTGCAAGAAAGAGCTCTACCGCTGCCATGACTCTGTCAAGTTCGAGCTCAAAAATGCATAAGGAACTATTCCATGTTCACCAGTGGTCTGAAAACTTTAGTGGGTAAGACTTGTGTTATTTGTATTGAATTTCTTTCACTTTCTATTGAACACCAAAAGGAGATAAAGTCGCGGCCTGCATGAGTTTGGTTTCTAATTCTTTTCTTTCCTTTGCTCCTCCATGCCATCATGAGCTCGAGCTTCGTTGAAAGCTCCATGAGAGAGCTCTCGGGTTATGCTTTTGCTTTCTTCTCACTGTGCGAAGGTAAGTTATTTTAATGGTTTTCATCCTTGCTTATTTCGGCCTTGAGGTCGTGGTGAACACAACTTCTAGTGTCTTTGTTATGCATTTCATGTGTACTTTCATGTGACTACATCAACAATTGTTGTGTATCATTGCAGTGTGAGAGCTCGACTATCTTTTACAACTTGAGATCTTTTCCTTTGGAAACTATCTAGAGTTCCTAGTCGCGGCTAGAGTGCTTCTTCAGAAGTATAAATGGGTAATTTTCCTTTGCTATACCTTTGTTTCCCAGAAACTTGAATAATTCTCTTCTTTGCTCATGAATTTTTGGCCATATTCAGGTCGTCCAAAGGTGTACTGTAGGAAACATTTTCTTGACTTTTGGGCTCGACCCAGAACAGAAAACCTATTATTATGTCAAATTGATAATATTTATGCATATGGGTATCAAAGAAACTTCAATAAATCTGCATTTTCCTCCCTCTGTTTTTCGACCCAATTCTAGGAGCTTGCATTTGTTGTACATTCTTGCTATTTTATTCCAAATTTCACATGGGTTACCTTTGTAATTGATTTTTCTATATTCTGATGCTAAACTAGAAGTGGGTCTTTGAAAATATTAAAGAAAATTGCATTTTCTTCTCCTTCTGAAACTCGAAACAGCACTGAAATCTGCATATTTTGTAGTTATACTATTGCTTAATATAAAACCCATATGGGTTCACACCATTTTTTCATTTTTGTATCTTCGAAAGCAAACCCTCATATGACTTGAGCTAAACAAAAAATAGTGGCCTATTTTCAATTTCTGGAACAAAACAATATCATGAGTATTTGAAAAATTTCAAAGCCAAAAGCATGCACTCTTATTTTCTGACAAAACTTGACCTCCCATATTTGCTTAAAATGGTGATAAAACTGGATATTTTCCTGCATTTACTCTTAGGATTTCAACTGCATCCTGTTGCTCATCTTGTAAATTTGATAAAACTTTTACCTTACTGCTCTGACAAGATCTCAACTGAATAATCTGGAAATGATGAAAATCCTGTTTATTTGTTGTATTTAAAATTAGGATTTGACTCAAATAACCAATGATATTTTTCTTTCACTTATGTAACAAAAGGATGCCTTGAATATTTATCTTTACTTTTAACCTCTTTGGCATTCTGTATGTCTCAAAAGAAAACAACTTATTGCATCATTGTTGTTTGCTTTAATATGCCTTCAGAAATATAGAAAGAACATGATGGGAACAACAAGAATCCGTGTGCTTGTGCATATTCATTTGACTCAAATACCCTATATTCCATTTTGGCAATTCTGTAACTTTCTTTGGTAGTTGTATAACACCTGAGCTCGATTCATAATTGTTTTCCTCCTTTTGATAAAAAGCATCTGACCTCTTGTCACAGCACTGTCATTGACATGGAACTTGAGAATGATTTGTATTTGTTCATTGCGAAGAAAAGGATCTCCATGCTTGTATTCTGCATGTACTTCAATGTCTTTCTGACACTCCTTAATCTTAACATGGCAATTCCTACCTTTTGTTCTTGAACTCCATAGGAATTTTAAAATTGAGACATTGCATCACTTTATGAACTGCACCCTATTCACCAGTTCATAGGCATAACTGACCACTCATAACTCATTTTGGAAAGAAAAGACTTACTCTTCCCCTATTATCCTGGAATGATCTCTTTATTATTAAACCCATAATGTTGTATTTACTTTACCAGCCAACTAGAGCTAGAAATCCATTCATCAAATGCACTGTCTGTGTTTGTATTCTTGAGCAACATGGTACTCTTCATGCATTTTTATATCTCATTGCACAAACTGCTCTCTAAAACTGTTCTCTTTGATGATGAAAATCAAAACAAAACATTAAGGCATAATGTATGCGTGTTCACTATCCGAGAGAGGATTGATGAATTGAAACTCACATAACATATGATTACAATCAGCACAGAAAATGAAGTTATTCAGCAATTTCTGATGTAAATGTACTCAGTTAAATTCCTTAAGTGAACTAAACTCACTGTTCACCTGTAGCCTTTAGAAAGAATCCCGATCGTTATGAATGAACAGTTGGTCTTGTTGCTTGGTGGATAATTCTATTTTACTCTTTCAGTTGTATTTCATTTCATTCAATGTATATGATGAAGTATCTTTTTAAAATCAGCCCATCTAATGAATAGGGCAACATGCCGAGCTCTACCCTTATGGGAGCCCATTTTACTCCACATGCTTGGTCTTTGAATAATGTTCAGCTTCATGACTTAACCTAAACCTGCACAAGGAAGCAAACAACGTTAGCATAAAAAATAGAACATGTTGATTATGATGTTGCTATTTCTCCTTCAGCTCACTTCTTTCATACTGCACTTGATTGATTGTTTCAATGCATTGCTAATAGTATGTTGTACTATTGTAGGTGCATCATATAAGTTACACCATAGTCGGAGCCACTGACACCCTTCTTTTTCTCTTACAGGTTGACAAAGCTCGAGATGACGAGGTGCACCATTCAACATCAAGCGTCGATAATCAGGCAATGATGACTATGCTGCTACTTATGTGTTTTCCTTTCGCATCTTCAATAGTGCAATGTGTTATTAGAAATATGTTGTCACAGTCACAGTCATATCCACGGCTTGTGTGGATCTTTGATTTCAATTTTTCTTTTCAATTGAAAAGAAAATGCATTTCATGCAATGTTGTAATACTATTCTGATTGTGAAATCAAATGAAGCCTTGTAAAAATATGAGTTTTATGAAATGAATAAAAGCATCTCAAATGCTATTTTGCTCATGTACTCAATTCTGTATTTTTTTTAAATCTACAACATCTGAATGGCACTCTGCAACTCCATAACTTCACTAAAATGCATAACTGTTACTTAATACAAAAAGTAATGCAAAACAGCATTCGAACATGACACTGCAATTCCACTTAATGTTAAATAACAATCAGCCAGCTCCTCCATTTGAGCTAAGGCAAAAAATATGTAACAGTAACATTATAATTTTCTCTTGTGGTGATTTGAAGAGGTAATTTTTGAAGGAATTATGCTTTGATAAATGTTTATAAAGAATCTCCAAAGGGAATATGATTCTTGGGCATTCATTTACAAGAGGGGACAATTTTTCTTACATGTACTTGCATTATTTTTTGCATTCCTTGCATGTATTTGCATGTTGTATGTTTGGAGCATAATTGTGAAACCCAATATCAGTGAAATGGCCATAACTTTCTCATACAATAATGAAATTAAGAATTCCAAATGACCCAGAAAGCTAGAAACAAGGCACACCAAACCTAGAAACCATTTTAATTTTTTTTGATGAATGATAGAGCATTGATAGGTAGAAAGTGACAGGTTTTCCTAGTGGTTTAGTGGAGGTTGTTTTAAGAAACCATTAGTGGTTTCTTCTCACACAATTTTTATATATTGATGCTTGCAATTTGGTGAAGCAAGGGTTTTTAGAGATTTGGTGGTTACATATCCAAATGCTATTGGAATGATGTTGGAATGTTGAGTTGAAAATTTTATGTGTGAAGCCCATTTTGTATGTGAGCATATGAGCTCCATGATTATGTAATTCATTTTTAGATTTGAACTTAATATATGTTGCAGATTTCTCTTCCATTTCTATGTGTTTAAGTTAATTTGTTGCCTTCTTGCACAGTGTTGTATGTGTGTTTGGTTTTAGATTTGAAAGGGAGAATATCCCTTGTCATCAGAAAGCATTGCTAAACATCTACTTTTCCATAAATGTAACAAAATACACTACCTCATAGTATTAGTAGTGATATTATCATGAAGTCTAATACCAAAAATTGATTCTTTCTAGCGCAATGCATGATCAAACACGATAGGGAATTGACTAAACATAATATTCCAAATTTTTTTCTTTAAAACAATCCCAAAAAAATGTGTTTTATGTTTTCATTTTGTTGACAGAACGAATATTTGGCTACTTGTATCTTGAAATGTTTTAATCTATCCCCTAAAAGAAACTTATGGTGTAAAATTTTCCATGCCACAATTTGAGCATTAGTTTTTGCCTTGGACTTCCAAATTTGAGCACTAAGTCTTCTCCATTTCCTTTCTTGGAAATTACTTTATTTTCGGTTAAGTCTCAGATTCAATTTCATGTTTGAAAGAAGCTTAAAGTAGATCTTCTTCAAAGGGAACCATAAGAAAGTATATTGGTCAATCCACATCTAGTCCTTGAAGAAATTGCAATGTAAAGAAGTGTAGATTTTATTTGGGAGCTTTGTAGGAACTAATTTTTTCACAAAAACCATGAAACTTTTAACCCTATTGTTTAAATTAAAGAAATTTTTGGTATCTTTCCAACTAGCCCAATCTAAGGAATCAAAATCCTATATGTCAAGTGCTAAATTGTCTTACTCCTTTTTTGAATAAATAAAGTGTTGGTTTTTCATGATATTGAGCCAATTTGTTCCACCAAATAGAAGAGGTAGAAAAGTTGAAACCATGTTGTAAGGAGTCCCTTCTCCAGTTTAAAAAATTCCAAGCTTGTTGCCAAGCTTTCCATATAGATTGCAACAAAAAACAGGCTTTAACACTAACAAACTAAGCAAGCAAAATTTTATCCAACCAACCCACATTCTACCATCGGTTGTTCATTCTAGCCACCATAATACAATTACACACCAAAAATTTTCATGGTTCTTCTCCTAACACAACTCTAAGTATCCACTTAGAAAATAAGTAAATACCTTGTGTTTAGGATCCAAAAGGCCTAACCCCCCCTCTGCACTTATTCTATATATAGTGCAGCCAAGAGGATGCCCTAAAACCCATTTTTCCATCCCATTTTGACCACAAGAATTGGTGAATGAGCTTGTTTAAGTCCTCATAACCTTTTTTAGAGGGCATCCAACATGAGGAGTAATAAACATGTGAGGCAAAAATATCCTATTTATAACTTGTATTTTACCAACTAAAGACAAGAATTTTTTTCTCCAATTAAATATTTTAGTTTTCAATTTGTTGATAAACCAATTTCACATATCATGAAGTGTAACTCCTACTCCAAAGGGTATACCAAGATACCTTGTAATCTTTCCATGTTTTATTTGCTTCCAATCTTTAGGAATCTAATAAGGAGCTAAACCAGATTGGATCATTATGAACTCAATTTTATAGTGAGCCAGTTTAGAGCCTAACACCTCACAATAAATATTTAAAACCTATTGAACATTCTTGATTTTTTATTCAAAATTTCCAATAAACAATAGACTGTCATCAACAATGTGATATTTTATCACAATTGCATTGTTGGGAATGGAAATACCCTTAATTAGATTCATTTGATTATATTTTTGCAACAGGTAACCAAGAGAATCAACAACTAAAACATAAATAAATGGCAATAATTAGCAACCTTGTTTAATCGAATGTTGTAAAGGAAATGTATCAGACATAAAATGTGATAGGCCAAAATTGGGGTAAAGAATAAGAAAGATTTTAGCTTGTTCTACGTGTCAATTCGAGGATCGTAATCTTGTGAGAGGTGTTGTGACAGTATACCTAAAGGGAGGAAAGTAGTGAATTAGGTGGGGATGAATGCAACTAGAACACGTAAAGAGCACCTTTAATAAAAATTTGGTTCAAACTTATATTTTTGTTCTGCTCTATTTTGTGATAGAAGTGATAGGAGCTGTGACAATCTGCAACAATAACAACAATAGTTCGCAACAATAACAATAGTATCTTACAACAGAAAGGAAAAATAACCTAGATTGTATATTCTTTTATCCAAACTATGCTAAAATTGAAATCACGCAATCAAAAGGAAATAGCATCTATCTTAACCAAACCAAATCAAAAGAAAAAAAAATACAAAAAATAAAACATCACCGAGCTTCCCTAAGGAGTGGGCCCTTGCTCCTAGTTCACACAGTAGATAGAACGAAAGATTTCCTACGTTTCCTTGCTCAACATAATTGTTATTTTATTTATCAAAAAGTTTGATACAGAAAATCTGCTGTCAGAGTCTATATTCTCTCTGCTCCCTTACAATGTGCTTACTTATATATGCATTGTTTGAAACAATGAAATACATAAAATATTTAGTTTTTTTTGCCTGTGGCCAACAAACTTAGAAGAGACGATATATGAGTCACTAATCCATAGATTAAAACAACATTGTTATAACAATGAGAAAATATAGGAGACAAGAATATCGTTGGTTTTGTCCAGCTGGCAAGCTTGTCCTCCACGGGTTTTTCTCCAGCTACCAAACACATCCTTTTTCATAAACTAATATTTGTAGTTTCCTCAAGAAAGTGCATCCACCATACAACTAGCAGTGCATCCTCCATCATGGGTTTCCATATGGGATACAATGGTGTTGAAGTGGCCATGTGGAATTATTAGGTTACAAAGATCTTAGCATAAAATAGATTCACATGGATGAGGAATACATGTGGGAAGTGCCACGAGGAACCAAAGGAAGGTCGCCATTAGATAAAACAATGCATAGTCAACTCAATGCCACCTTGACAAAAATAAATTGTTGGTCAAAGAGTAATGCACAAAAGTTCCTAACCAGAAAGTGATAGTAAGATATTATGCATAAAAGGTGAAAAGAATTTATTGTGATCTACATGTTGCAAGCTTTATTTTCCAAGAATTTAAATCACTATGCTTATCAGTAAAGATAACTAATCATTCATTTCCATATTTTAGCCAAAACTATATATTAAATACCACTTATATATATTTAATCATATGCAACATAAAATGATGAAATAGTATGATATGGAATGGAAATGGAATGTGGGAATGGGTATGAAGGTATATGAAATAGGCTAAAATGTGGCATAAAATGGGACATAAATGGCTCTCATCAAAATGATTAATCACCAACTAGGCATTTGCCTCATTGAATACCATTTTAGTATGTTTACAAATTTTGGGACCAAATCCCAACCACTGCAACATCTTGATAATAAAGCTCCACCACATTCTCTCATAAGCCTTATCAAAATCAAGTTTAATCATAAGCATATTTTTCCCTACTTGTTCAACCCATTCACTTGTTTCCCAAGCCAATATTAAATTATCAAGTATAAATCTACCACCAAGAAACCCAGTTTCTTCTGGTCTAATAATCCCTTTTACCACCAATTTAATCCTATTGGCTAAGGCTTTAGCAATGATTTATAAGAGGTGTTAAGCAATGTAATAGGCTGCCATCTAGAAATAAGGTCTCCATTTTTTCCTTTTAGGAGAAACTTGATTAAACCTTTATTAATATCTGGTCCCAATGATCCTTGATTCACAACTTCCAAATAAACTAGGTAAAAGTCTTCCTTAATATGTTGTCACATGGTTTAATAAAACTCAATCGATAGCCCATCAATACATGGACTTTTGTTGGGGTCCATAGAAAAAATAGCATTTTTCAAATCTTCAATGGAAAGGTCTTGATCTAGGAATCGACTATAATCTTGGTCCACCTTTCTAGGAATGATACCTTTGATGATATCTTATAATATCAATTGAGCATCTTGCTAATGAGGTTCCTCTCTAAAAAGCTTCTTGTAGAAATTTTGAAACATGTTTATGCTATCATTTGTGTTTGTATAAATCCTTCTATTCTCATCCTGTATTGGTCTAATGAACTCCTTTTTTTGCATGTACTTGTATTTAAAGACATTCATGTTTTTTGAGTCATTCCATGCATTACTTGACCCACAAGGCTATAAATATTTGTGTTTATTAGTCATTTTATAACACCTTTAAGTGCTATTATTTTTAATAATTTTATGGATGTAGTAATTTAGGCAGTGAACTATATGATTCTATAAAAAGAAAGGACTTTGAAGGTATTAAAATTTATCAATGTTGATGATTATTTTTAAAGATACCCAACATTGATATAACTTCAATTTTTTTTATTTATGACATGTATATTCTCAATAGCGTTATAACTATTTTGAAACAACATATAGATATTAAAAAAGCTAACCAACACAACCCCTTTATTTTCATGTACTTGTTTTTGAAGACATTCAATTATATGAACATTTTCTAGTCATTCCATGTATTACTTGACAAACAAGACTATAAATATTTGTCCACATTGGTCATTCAATAACACTTATAAATGTTATTAATTTAATAATTTTATGGAAACAATTTAAGATGAATTATATTATTCTATAAAAATAAAAGACTTTGAAGGTATGAAAATTTATCAACATTGATGATTATTTTCAAAAATACCTAACCTTGATACACTTTTAGAGTTTTATTTTATTACATGTATCTTCTCAGTAGTGTTATAATTATTTTGAGCAACATATAAATATTGAAAAACTTAACCAACACAAACCATTTATTTTCATTTTATTAATGATACATGCACTCACATACCAATACAAACTTATAAAATATGCAAAAAAGGAGCAACCATGTAGAAAATAATATTACCATCATTATAAATATATGAAAGGTTTTAGATAAATACTTCATATCAACATATGCTAGCAATTGGACCCAATAGACACATTGATAATTTTCTTATTAGAGTAAAACAAATAGTTTGATAAATTTGGCATACTGTTTATTTTGTTTATAGGGGAATAGTATGATATGTACATACAGTTTATTAAGTGGATTATTTGTAGGATGGGAATTAGGACAATAAATTTTATCAAAAAGCAATAGAAGAATAATTAGAACTAAATTCTAAAAAATATGATATCTTTTGAGAAGCAAAATTACCATAATATTTTATATTGTGTTAATTACTAGTTAAATTACCATTAAGAAAAATTATAAGATACTCAAGATTAGCTCTCATTTATTATATATAATCCCCTTGGTACTCAGTTTCTTTTCTTCTCATACAATAAAAAACAGAATTAATATAGTTTGCTATGTTATTCAATTTAATATTGAAGATGTTGAGCTACAAAATATCTGCTACTATTTTAAGCTAAATCTAGCATTCATGTTGTGGAAAATCATCAATAATCTATCATTTAAAAATAAAATGCAAAATTATATTAAAATACAAGGAAAATTTATAAATTTGACAAACTTCTTACTCTTGACATTACTATGAAGGCGAGTCCTTGACAATTAGTAAGTTTCCAATGTTTATTCTTTCTCTATTTATTGTTAGGCCTTGTCTTTTATGGATTGCCAATTCCCAACCCATTTTTAGTGCGATTGATTGGTAGCAGTCATATTTGACTATAGAAATTATAACTATTTTTTTGTTCTATGTAAGCCCAATGTAGTTCTTTGAAATTTAATGATAAAAATGGTGTATTTAGTAGCTTATTTTCATTTTTGTACGTGTTGCCCAAAATTTTGAACTTGAAAATTTTCAAATTTCCAGAGCACTCGAACCATGAACTCACCAAATCATGAAAACAATTAATTTTCAAAATTTATGTGAGTTGGTGAAAATTCTTCTTATGAACTTATTCCTAACCCCATTCCACCCAATCTGGCCAATTTACATGCCCAAATGCCTCACCATTTGAGAGATTTTAAACCTTAAATTTTTCCCTGCCAAGTTGCAAATGAGGCTAAAATTCAAGTTTGAGAGTGTTGGAACTTAAAAAAATTATGGGTTTTACTTAGAACTTAATCCTCTTGTTGTCCAAATTTCAAGCAAAACAAAGTTGATTTGTGGAAGATATGAAGGTTTTCATTTTTCAGCCAAAGCATAATGTGGGAAAAACAATAGATGCATTATTTATGGGAATTATTCCATGTCGTTGGATTAGCTTCTAGTGGCATTCAAATATTATAGGAACAAATTTTTCTAAGGTGGAAATTCGAACGAAGTCATAAAGTTATCTACCGTCCTTTATTTCAAGAGTTGGAAGATTTAAATATTTTGATGAGAGACTTTATTAAAGTCAATTTAAACTCCGTATGAAAATTTAAAAAGGCTGGAAACTTAGATGTCACGGGTTTTTCAAATTTCCTAACCTTGCCGCAAATTTCTCAAATTTTCTAACCTTGTCACGGATTTCTCAAATTTCCTAACCTTGTCGTGGATTTCTCAAATTTCCTAACCTTGTCATGGGTTTCTCAAATTTCCTAACCTTGTCGTGGGTTTTTCAAGTTTCATAACCTCCTCATTTAATCATGTGTATGACATGGCTTTGTCTATATTTTATAATTATAGAGAATGTATTTAAAGAAGAAAATCAAAATTCATTCCAAGAGATTGTTACGGCAAGAAAGAAATGGTCATTGTAACTTCTTCAAGAAGCCATTAATCTCAAAAGGTAGAATATTTTTCATTTGCAAGGGGTTTTAAAGATGCAGTTACGGGAATTGAAGATTCTCATTGGTGAGGTTTATTTATTGTAAAATTCTTTCTAAAGGGGGATCTTTTGCAGCTATTTTGGAACCAGGGGAAGTAGGGGCAGTTTATTTTCTTTGCAACCACAGTTTGTTGTACAAGGAATTGAGTCTTTGAACTCATTTTGGCATTGGAGAATAAAGGAGACATTTCTGAATCTGTGTATTGATCAATGTTTTCTTTGATTTTGAATGAATTGTGATTCTTCATAGTTACTCTTCAATGTTTTGTCTATTATGTCAAGTTGTGTATGAGGTTATTTCTGAGGTTTTGAATTCAGTAGATAACTTATCTGTTGAAAGGAGTTTGTTGCTCATTATTTTCTTATTTCTCACTCGTGGGTGTGGAATAAATGAACTTTGTGTTATTTGTTCACATTCACTACATTTTAAATCAATCTTTCACATCTATTCTCATGGTTATGGGTAGATGTTAGCCCTCCTTTTTTGCTTTTTGGTTAAAAGCATACCCTATGATCTCATTCATTGCATATCATTCGAAGGTAGCTACGCCTTGTAAAACAAGCAGAGAGAACTTGCAAATACCACTGCAGGTGACGTAGTTGTTGGTCAAGTTATCATTGACATGGGCAAAGAGTATAAAATTGAAGTGACAAATATGTTAACTAACGGCTTTTTGGCGATTCTGCTGGGGATTTGAAATTGAAGAACGGTGCTCTTTTTTTCCCCAAAAATTTAAAGGTGCCTCCCTGAGGATGGAGGTTGGTGACTCTTGAAGTTGGAATGTACTCAGAAGCATTTTATTCTAGTAAAGACTCATGTCTGATTTATTTTTCAGAATTACATTATGGCATTAATTTCTTCCTATCCATGGGGAAATCACTTTGGACCTCTTTCATTACCACAATATTCACCATTGCTTGAAGGATCAAGAAAGCATTTTTTGAAGTTCGGTGGAGAAGGCTCTCAAGATGTTGAAGACCACATTCTGGCATTCACAGTTGCATGCGACATTTTGGGGGTAAGTGAAGAAGATGTCTTTGTAAGATTATTCATTGAATCTTTGATTGGGCTTGAAGCAAATTGGTTTTGATATTTAGAAGATAAATGTATTACTGGTTGGGATTCATTGAAGACTAAGTTCTTGGCAAGGTATAAGGGCCCTGTTGATGAAGCTGCCTTGCTGGGCCAATTTTTCAATATTCAGAAGCAAAAAGGTGAAAGAATCAGATACTTAGTGGATAGTTTCAATAGGTTGCTCAAAAAGATGCCTACCTCTATTCAACCAAGTAAGAAAATTCAGATTTTCATTTTTATTTTCTCTTTGCATCCAGATGTTCAATTCGAGTTGAGACGAAGTAAAGTAAATGATATTAAAATTGCACAACAAGAGGCTATGAAAATAGAAGACGATTTGATATTAAGTGGTTTATGCAAAACAAATCAGGCTATAAATAGTTTGAGTAGTGAAACTATAAGGAAGCCTATCATATAAAAGCCAATTTCTCAGCCTATAAATTTCCAATATATGCAGCCTCCTATTGTTGAATGTCTCAATCTCATTGTCTTTGTTCCAAAACACTTTGGTAAGAATGAGGTAAATAGTGTAGGAACCAAGTCTCATGTGAATGGAAGAGTTGAGGCATATTATTTACATTATGAAGAAGACAATGATAAATTTAGGAGTACCTCAAGTGGTGAAGAAAATAAACCATTCTCCCATGATGCAAATCATAATGAGGGTAGTGAAAATAGTGTTATCCTATCATCCTTGTCTACCATGGAGATGGAATCATTCACTTTTACCAACAATGAAGAGCAACTTGAGACTACACAATGTAAAGATGAAGTATTGAATACCTTTTCTCCGAAGTGCATACATGCTAAATGTGAAGCTTTCACATTTTCCCAGCAAGATGATACAAAAATATGGCTACAAGAAGAGGTTAGAAATGATTTTACCTTTGAATCCTTTCATTTTGAAAACTTGGATGCCAAAATTTTTAAACAAAAATTGAAAGATGATGTTAAAGGTGGCCACAATAGCTTTGCTAAAAGTGATCAAATGGACAAATGTGATGAGCCTCATATTGTGTATACTCCAAATTGGTGCCTCAATGCATTTGAGGATGAATTTTTGTGCGGAGAAGAGGCTATTTCATATGATCTGCAGCTTATGGATGAGAATAATGAAGTGGGTCACATAATACATGAATCAATTTTGACACAAAAAGAGAATATTATTCCAATTGAGGTTGATTTTCTGCCACATGAGAGTTTTGTTTGTAATGAAGATTTCCATTCTTCTCTAGCAAAACTTGATTCCCTTTCAGTTTTACATGAGTCATATGTGGCTAATGATTGGTGTTCTGATGAGTTGAGTAGTCATGGTTATTTTCAGGCATGGGATGTGAATCTATCTACTGCTGGTAGAAATGATTAAGTGTAGGCATATATTGGGGAACACCCAAAAATTTATGATGCAAAGTGGTTGTTCGGCTTCGACATGTCACTCAGGAGATTCTTTTTCCATATGAATTTCAAATTCATGCTCATAATTAACAGATGGATTTTGAGCTTACAAAAGCTTCATGGGCACACTTTTCTTTTTCACTCTGGCATCTATTTTCCTAGCCTATTAACAAATTTGCATAACCATTTTGGAGTCACTTGAGCTAGGGTCCCATCACCATGTACATATTAGGGGTTTTTGTTGTGTTGGTAGTTAGTTTCCTTTTCCTGTTGCGTCTCGTTGTTGGCTTGCTCTAGCTCCATTGTCCCTTGTGTTGTCTGACTCTACTTCCCAATGGATCTATGCACCAATCCATGCTTGAGATTATGGGTTCCTTGCTCCGTCCTTTGCAATCCTCATCCCCAATTAGAGCCTATTGTTGCCCAAAATTTTGAACTTGAAAATTTTCAAATTTCTAGAGCACCCAAACCATGAACTCACCAAATCATGAAAATAATTAATTTTCAAAATTTATGTGAGTTTGTGTAAATTCTTTTTATGGACTTATTCCTAACTCCATTCCACCCAATCTGGCCAGTTTTCATGCCCAAATGCCTCATCGTTTGAGAGATTTTAAACCTTACATTTTTCCCCGCCAAGTTGCAAATGAGGCTAAATTTCAAGTTTCAAAGTGTTGGAACTTTAAAAAATTATGGGTTTTGCTCAGAAGAACTCAATCCTCTTGCTATCCAAATTTCAAGCAAAACGGATCTGATTTGTGGAAGATATGAAGGTTTTCATCTTTCAGCCAAAGCATAATGTGAGAAAAATAATAGATGCATTATTTTTGGGAATTATTCCACGTCATTGGATCAGCTTCTAGTGGCATTCAAATTTTATCAGGAACAAATTTTTCTAAGGTGGAAATTTGGACAAAGTCATAAAGTTATCTACCGTCCTTTATTTCAAGAGTTAGAAGATTTAAATATTTTGATGAGAGACTTTATTAAAATCGATTTAAACTCCGTATGAAAATTTTAAAAGGATGGAAACTTAGATGTTGCGGATTTTTCAAATTTCCTAACCTTGTCGCAAATTTCTCAAATTTCCTAACCTTATCGTGGATTACTCAAATTTCCTAACCTTGTGTATTTCTCAAATTTCCTAACCTTGTCGCGGACTTCTCAAATTTCCTAACCTTGTGTATTTCTCAAATTTCCTAACCTTGTCGCGGACTTCTCAAATTTCCTAACCTTGTCGTGGGTTTCTCAAATTTCCTAACCTTGTTGCGGATTTTTCAAGATTCATAACCTCCTCATTTAATCATGTGTATGGCATGGATTTGTCTACATTTTAGAATTATATAGAATGTATTTAAAGAAGAAAATCAAAAGTCAATCCAAGAGATTGTTACGGCAAGAAAGAAATGGTCATTGTAACTTCTTCAAGAAGTCGTTAATCTCAAAAGGGAGAATATTTTTCATTTGCAAGGGATTTTAAAGAGGCAGTTACAAGAACTGAAGAGTCTCATTAGTGAAGCTTATTTATTGTAAAAGTCTTTCTAAAGGGGGATCTTTTGCAGCTATTCTAGAACCGAGGGAAGTAGGGGCAGTTTATTTTCTTTGCAACCATAGTTTGTTGTACAGGGAATTGAGTCTTTGAACTCATTTTGGCATTGGAGAATAAAGGAGATATTTTTGAATCTGTGTATTCATTAATTTTTTCTTTGATTGCAAATGAACTGTGATTCTTCATAGTTACTCTTCAATGTTTTATCTGTTATGTCAGGCTGTGTATGCGGTTATTTCTGAGGCTTTGAATTTAGTCTAATGTATCTTTTGAAAGGAGTTTGTTGCTCATTCTTTTCTTGTTTCTCACTCATGGGTGTGGGATAAATGAACTTTGTGTTATTTGTTCGCATTCACTACATTTTAAATCAATCTTTCACATCTATTCTCATGGTTATGGGTAGATGTTAACCTTCCTTTTCCGCTTTCTGGTTAAAAGCATACCCTGTGATCTCATTCATTGCATATATTTTGAAGGTAGTTGTGCCTTGTAAAAAAAGCATAGAGCACTTGAAAATACCACTGCAGGTGACTCAACTGTTGGTCAGGTTGTCATTGACATGGGAAAAGAGTATAAAAATTGAAGTGACAAATCTGTTAACTAATAGTACGCAATAAAATTACTTCACCAAGAACCTTATTTGTAAATCTAGTTTCAACACACAATTTGTATTTAGTATAACTTATTGTCCAATGAAAAATAACACATTTATTTATAGTTTTTCACCATCTAAATATGAATTTACTTTGCTCCTTTTTTGCTCTATAATGTAGCAAAATATTGTTGTGGTTGAACTTTTAACATTTTTTTGTTACATATTTCAACTAAATCAATTGCACCTATTGAGACAAGAAAAAGCAATGGCTTTTGTGCATTGGGCATATTTTTGGAGAGTAACTTGAATGCAATTAGTCAATCATAATTTCTCTATTCTTGCAATTCCTGTATAATCATTAAAAGTGGTGCTCAACTTTTAACCTAAGAATAATGACTCACAATAATGTTGAAATTAGTGTATTCAATTTTTAGTCAATGAATGAAATAACATTTTCCATCAAGGGACTTCTCAAAATGGAAGTTGCACATGCGGGTGGGAATGGAAGTTGCGCATGTGGGTGGGAATGGAAGTTGTGCAGGCAGTTTAAAAATGTTTGAGGCAGATGGTGATGGGGGAGCAGAGGATGAAGACAATGGAAATGCTTCTCTTATGGTTTTTTTCCTTGTTTCTGCTATGTATGGTCTTTCTTGGTGGCATGGTTGGCCATGTTCTTGCTATTTCAGTGCTCCCCTAGTGTTTTTTGCATCTTGTGGAGGTTGGGTCTAAGCTCTGCTTGCGTTTGGGTTGCTTTGTTGGTGCTTCTAAGGTTGATGAGGAAGATTGTAGTTTTCCTAGGTCTTCTCTCTCGAGTTGGATGATGGTGTTCATTTTTTTCGATGCCCTTTGTTCTTTTGTGGCACAGTCCTATTTGCTTGGGCCCCTTCTTATTTGTGGATGGTTGAGGCTGGTTTCGTAGAGGATGCATTTTATGGTGTTTTGGAGGATGGATGGTGAGTTTTTCCTGTAGGCTTTGTTGCAAATGGTTCTTCAATTTAGGTGTCTGCTCTTCCCCTGGCTCTGGTCTGTGCTCTGGGTCTCACTGTGTGAGATGGTTTGTCTGTGGATGGGTGGTGTGAGGAGAGTTTTTGGCTTATCTTTGACCCTAGCGGGCACATCGAATCTGTTAGTGTGCTTTATTTTTTTGCCTTCTCTCTTCTCCCCTATTGCATGGGCTCTCCTTGCTTGTTGTTGTGTGTGGCCTTGGTTGCAATTTTGTAGATTTGGGAGGCTTTCATCCCTCTAACTATGGGGTTGCTTGTAGGTGTTGTGGCTCTGGTGCTTTTCTACCCAGTGGTGTCTTTTGTGGCTTCATGTGCGCAGTTTTTCTTGCTTGTGGATGGGAGGTTTGTGGAGAGTTTCTAGCTGTCTAGTGACTCTGACTTGCATGTCGGGTCTAATGGTGAGATTATCTATTTTGTTGGCTCTCTACTTCCTTTCTTTGTGGGCTTTTATTTGTTGTGTGTGGGTGCCTCTTTTGTGGTGTTGGGGATTTTTGGCTAGCTTGGATCCTTCATTCCTTATGTGGCCTGTTGGTGAGTAGTTCTGGTGTTTGGATTTCTATTGTTGTTCTACATTTTTGGGAACCCCTTTTGGGCTCTTTAGCATGTTCCTTTGGTGGGGGGTGATTAGCGTTTTGCAGAAGAAGCTTTTAATCTTTTATTTTAAGGCTCAATTTTTGCTAGTGTTGTTGGTTGTGTTACTTCTTGCTTTTTTTCTTGTCATACCAAAGGATTTTGTAGTTACCCTTTTTTTCTAGAGCTTCTGCTTCCTTCTCGATCTTTCAGTCGAGGTCTTCTATGGAGGTGGAGATTTCTCCTATTGAGGAGGAGCTAGTTGTTGTTGTTCTAGTTGGAAGTTCTCTTTTCTAATTCATGCTCCTATTGAGGTGGCGCCTGGGTGGGCAAGAGGATGAAGTCTTTGGCGGTAAGGGTTTTTATTGCATCCTCTCTAATAGAGGGGAGCTCTTGCATATTGAGGTTGAGATAGAGTTGGTGTTTCAAGTTGTTTGGTTTTTTTTGATGATGGAGGAG
>VDFB02058664.1:0-20552 GCA_007258455.2 Sequoia sempervirens
CATTATCCATTTAATTAAATAAATCAAAAAGTCATTTAAAATTAAATCCTAAATCATATTCCATCATTTTCTGGATTTAAATAAATCAGAATATCAAAGTCTTGAAAGTCAAATCAGCTAATCAACATTAATCAGCATAATCATCATTAAATTAATCTAATCCTAATCTAAGGCTAATCCCATCCCACTTGCACAATAAATCAATTTTATTGATTTATTAAAACAATCATTTTCCCTCAACAATGACAAGTCAAACAGGGCATTTATTGCTCTTCTTTCTTGTCCCCCTCTCAAAATTTATTGCAAATTTGAATTCAAAAGTTCCCCCTCTTGGGCACTCTTCCCAAATCTTGCACACACATTAACTAATCACATGATGACAAGTGTTCTCAATTCATTGGCTTGTTTTTGATCCCACATTGGTCCCTCTTCAACATTCAACATTTTGAAAATCTTTAAATAGGTGCATCATCCTCAAGCAAATGGCTTCACAATCTTCACAATTTCATGCAAGGTTACTCTCTTCACTTGAGATTTAATCTTGTTCATCATCACTCCACCATCTTCATAGCATTTTCAATTTGAGCTTTTATCAAGGATTGGGAAAGGGTCACTAGCACAAGTGACACCAATCCAACTATGGAATAGGTAGTTTATTGAATGTTTTCATTATGCATTTGGTTTTCTTTTATCTTTTGTGGCATTTTGGAACATTTGCAATGTATTTCATAGGGGTATTCTTGAAGGATTTGTTGATACTAACCCTTGTTTGAGTATAGTGTTTGCAGATTTTTAAAGGTACTCACATTCGGCGAGACACTTTGTCGACATAATTCATGGATTTTTCTACATTGTTCTTCTCAGAATTAGAGCAAATGATCAAGGCTAGAGGAACGTTCATAAAGCATCATGATCAAATGGTGGAAGGATTTAAGAGGGCCAACTTCTAGATCTCAAAATCTGACTTCTTGAAGGAAAAGAAGCTCTTAGCTACCATTAGCAATTTTTTCCATTATGCCATATTACAAAAAGAAGCTAGAAATCCTATCATAAATGATGAATATTTAGAAAGGAAGCTAGAGGAAAGAATAAGCTAGAGGACAAAATAAGGAAAGAAAAAAGGCCTATTTGTTATTATAAATTTTGTAATTTTATTGGGTGATGTAAAACCTAAATATAATAAATCTAGACCATTCATTGTAAATTGACCTAACCATTCATTCTAATTTTGAAAACTATAAATGGGGTCATCCTCCATTTTCAAAGAGAGATGAGTTGTTGTGTACAAGAATTATACAACAATATATAAGAAAATCATTAAAGTTTATTGTTTCTTGTGTATTGTTCATTATGTGTGCATGATTTAGCCTCCAAATGTTTATTTTAGCTTATTCATTTACCGTTTAAGTTCATTTTTAGTTAGATAGTTCATGTTCAACTTTAATGGTGATTGCTTGTAGTATTTGATGCACTTCCAGCTCATACTTTTAGCAATTTATTAATGATAAATTGATGTGTAAAGTTAGTTTGAGCTCTTTTATTTACTGCACCTAAGTTCAATGGTTCATTCATGCTAAATAGGTGAATGACACAATCTAAAAACCTGCAAGGAACCTTAGAAGATTGCACTAGTTTTGTGTCATTGTAGATTATTCTTAGTTAAGAAAAACTCAGTTTAAGAAGTCTTTCTACTGCAATATCAACCATTATTACTATTGTTCTTACTTTTAGAGCTAGGCCAACTTCTAAACCCTTCAACCTTTTTCTCTTTCTTTAAAATTTGAGTGAAACATAAGTTTCCAGCATCATAATAGTGCTAAATCTGATGAACATAATAAGTTTTAGTTTGTTGTTATGATATTTGCAGCTATTGTTCATCTATTTTTAGAATTCTAAAACTTCAATTATAGACCCATAACTTCTATGCTTTGTGGACCATAAAGGCCCCTTGTGATTACCAACAAATCATACATCAACAGCTGAGGTGTTTTTCATAGTCATGACCTAATTAACATCTGAGCGACCTTGGGTTGATTTTCTATAACTTATTGGTAGGGAATTATCTCTCAAGAGAGATAAAACATTTATGTTATTTTTGTGTTGAGAAGTGCAAAAACACCCATCAACAATACTTTGAATTCTTCTCTTGATCATGAAACCTACATCACAATGTTAGCTCAAAAAGTGCATGATGCAAGAAGACTTTGACATGATGAATAGATCTTGAATGTTACAATAAATCTCTGATATATTTTCTCTTGAATGCCCTTATTTTCTCTTGAAAGCTTATAAAATTGCAAGGTGAAACTTAGTGAAATGTCCTTGTATTTATAGGTATGTATCCTTAATTTCTTGAAATTCAAATATGAGAAGCTAACATTGAAATAGATTTGAAGATGTTAAAATACCACTAAAAACATAATTTAAAGTTAGGTCCAAAGGTCTAGGGAGGACCCATTCACCCATGGGCGAATGAGTCCTAGGTCCCTATACCTATAACACACATTGCTCAATGTAAAGTGTTATGTTTAGGAATTAATTAATGTTAGGTTTCCCCTTCAAAAAATGTAATTTAATAGGCTTTGTAAATGAATTAAAGGGCTAATTAAAGCATAATTAAGCTCATTTAATTAAGAGGGCCCAAATAAGTGTGTAAATGTAAAGAGGTACATTTAACAACATTAAATTAAGGAATTACTAGGTCCAATTTAACTAGGAGGGCCCAAACAAGTGAGAAAATATAAAGGGTTACATTTTCCTATGCTATAACAACAAACCTCATAACACTATTACAAACATTTCCAAACTTCCACAAAAAGTAGTAGACATATAGGAACTTCTGATTCCATATTTACCCAAACTTCCCATGTTTCCCTCTTTCTAATAACATGATAACATTAACATTTTGCAACATCTGCAACTAACATATGCCACTTTGACATCAATGACAACACTATGTTCAACAATCCCCCCTTAATCATTGATGGAAAATAAGAAAATGTCCAATCCCTATTTCTATTATTGTTTTAAATCTCATTCCCTTGTGATTGATGTTGTATATCACAACTACACTAAGATCACAACTACATTTTTATTACATGTCATTTCATATCTCTTCTCCCCCTTTGACATCAATGGAAAAGGGATTCTTAAGAAACTTTATTTTAGGATTTTTCTCCCCACATATTATATAGTCCATCCACTATACCTTACCACACTTTACCACAAACCATTTGTTCTATTTGTGGTAGGTAGTCACAACTCAACAAGGACTCCTTTACACTAATGTTAGAGTTTTAGATGATTTGATCAAATCCATCACCTATAACACCTCAGGGGTTCATGAGTGACTCATTGAATAACCCTCCTTGAACATGTACTTCATCTTTTGAATTAAGAGGAGAGAGATATCACTCCCAAATTCTTCCTAAGACACTCAAATGTCTCCTTTATGAGGGGTTTAGTAAAGATATATGCAATCTATTCTTTTTTTGCAACATAATCCAATTTGAATTTTTCATTTGCAAACTTTTCTCTAAGAAAATGATACTTGAATTACACATTCTTTGTCCTATAATGCATTTATAGATTTTTTGAAATATTTATTACACTTGTATTGTCACAAAGAATTAAAATGGGTTCATCATATTCAATTTTCATCTCCTTCAAGGATTGTTTCATCCAAACTACCTGAGTGCAAAATGATACTATTGCAATATATTTTAGTTTTGCAGTATAGAAGGATGCAAATTTTTACTTTTTTCTTAACCAATACATGATACTATCTCCAAGAAAGAATGCACCACCACTAGTTCTCTTCCTACCATCAACACTTCTAGCCCAATCTACATTTGTATATGCTTTCAAATAAAAAAAAATTCTTCTAGGATATGACAAACCATTCTTTGTAGTAGCTTTCAAATATATAAAATTCATTTTACTAAATTCACATTCGTTTCCTTAGGCGCAACTTGAAATCTTGCAACCATGCAGACAACTTGCATGATATCTAGTCTAGATGCAATCACATATAATAGAATTCCGTTCATTGATCTATTAAAAGTTTGATTTACTACAAAAGACTCATCATCCTTATTGAGCTTACACCTAGTAACCATAGGTTTACTAATTAGTTTGAAATATCCCATGTTAAACTTGTTAAATATCTCCTTGACATGCTTAGTTTGTCATATGAATATACCTTTTTCTTACTAAGAGATTTGTAATCCAAGAAAAAATAAAAAATAACCAAGCATTGAAATTTTGAACTCTTTTTACATTTCATCAAAAATTTCCTTGCATATTTTGTCTTTACTACCACCAAAAATGATATCATCAACATAGACAACAACAATCAACTAATGATCACCTTAACTTTTGATATAGAGATTACTATCAATAATACATTTCTTGAATCCTTTCTACTATAGATACTTATCCAATCTTGAATGCAAATCCTTATAGGTCTATTTAAGTCTATACAATTCTTTTTTCAATTCAAAAACAAAATCCAGATTCATAGACAAGTGGAATCCTTCAAGTTTCTCAATATATACCTCCTTCCAAATCACCATTCAAAAATGTTGAATTTACATCCATTTAATATACTTTAAAGTTTTTGAATGCAGATAATACCAAAAAACATCCTGATTACTTCTAGGCTGGCTATCAAAGAAAAGGTTTCTTCAAATTCAATACCTATCACTTGAGAATAACCCTTACAAACTAATCTTGCCTTATTTTTTATCACTTTTCCATCTTCATTTATTTTATTTCTAAATACCTATTTTTTGCTAATAAATTTTGTCTTTAGGCCTTCAAACAAGTTCCCAAGCTTCATTATTTTCAATCTAATTTTGTTCTTCTTCCATTCTTTCTATCCAATTCTCATCTTTTCTAGCTTCCATAAACTATTTTGGGTCAATTTTGGATAGAAAATGAAAATATACGTGTTCACTCATCCTTGCTAACCTTCTTCTTGTTAGAAATCTATTGTCTTTATCTCCAAAAATGTGGCTCTCTGAATGATCTCTTTGAACATACTTTTCCAAAGCTTTTTTAATTGATCTCTCAAACTCACTCTCTATATATTATTCACTAATGTAGTATGATCCATTTGTACCACTGTCATTGTTATCTAATGCCAACTTATATAGTGCAGTGCCTCATCAAGTTTTACATTAACAATTTCTACAATATTCTTCAATATTTTATTATATCATCTATATATGCTTACTTCTTGTTGAATAACAAATAAATAGACCTTCATCTGATCTTTATTCAAACTTATCCAAATTATCTTCATCTCTTTTAATGTAGCATTTTCTTCCAAATATTCTAAAATTTTTGATTGATGTTTGCTTCCCTTTCAATAGTTCATAAGGCGTCTTAGTGTTATTCAATATTATTTTTCCTTTATTAAGAATGTAGACTGTGGTGTGAATTGCTTCTTTCTAGTATACATCAGGGGGCTTGATTCAAAATTTTCCTAGCTATCTCCTAAAATTTTCTATTATTTCTTTCAAAAACTTTATTTTTTTGAGGAGTCCTTGGGTGATCCCACAATACTGGTTTACAATTTTTGGCCAAACTGGACATTGAAATAATTTTTTCTATCTAAATCTTCACTTTCAAGCACCTATATCGGCCAAACTGTGAGGAATTTCAACATGATGCAAACTAGTGATTTATGAAATTTTGTCTGTAGATTCTAAATATACTTTTTCAAAAAATTTTGGAATTAAATTGCACTTCTTTTTCCATCTCCCTCAAAAACTTTTTTTTTTTTTAGAAAACAATATTTTTAAAAAGTGACACTCACCGTATAACGCATAACTTGTTTTCCATGAAGGATAAAATTCTAATTCTTTCAAATTTAGATATAACTATGATATCTAAAAATTTCCAATTGTTTCATAGTCTTTATTGAATATTTTTTCCTAATCAAGTTTCAAAGTCAAACCAATTATAATCTCGCATTATTGCATACCGTGATAACACAACTTTCTTTTTGTATCGAATTCAATTTTTATTTATTTTGGATCATGACATAAAATATCCTGGTGCAATTTCATATTTAAAAAAAAAATGATAATCTTCTATTTTTCCACATGCAGAATAGAGAGCTTGATTTTCAATGAAAAACCTACATTCACAAGAAATAAAAAATAAATTTAATAATAAAAATAAATTTATTTAAAATTATACTTTTAGGGAAGCTTATAATAAGGACTACATACTTACAAAAAATAAATTTTAAATGAATTCATTTGATCCCCCAAAAGGTAAATCAAAAAGTGGTTTTTATCACCACTCATATTTTGATAGGTGTAAAGGAGACTCTATAGGTATGGTTTTAAAACTAGTGGAATATCCAAGGGCTTTGATCTATGTGGTTTGATCAAACCCCTTTAATTGGAACTTTAAATGAAAAATTTGGCTTAAATCATTATATTTTTCTAAAATATGTGATTTCAAATTCAAAAAATTAGATCTCCCAGAATTGTAAACCAACTTTTGTGGGATCACCCCCTATGCTAGGTATCATCTCCAATTCCACATTTATCATAGAATTGTTCAAAATTATTTAAATTAAATTGACCACCCTCTATCAAACCTTTATACACTTAATTATATGAAAAATCTTATTGTCTACCATAGCATTGAAATATCTGTAAAGTTCTCAAAAGCATCATATTTTAAGAAAGTAACCCATGACATCTTAGAAAAATCATCAATGAGTACTCATAAAGAACCCACCACCTTGTAAGCTCTATGGCTCTTCATTGTCAGAGTAGGTCTCCAGGAACTAACTCCAATGGCTTTAGTGAATAATTCCTTTGTTAAAAATTTTATTCTTATCAAATTTTCTCTGAGATTCTTTGCATAGAGTGCTTGGGCTTCACAATTTTAGACATATTCTTAATGAATTCATTTGATCCCCCAAAAGGTAAACTAAAAGTGGTTTTTTATCGCATTTTGATAGGTGTAAAGAGACTCTCTTATAGGTGGTTTAAAACTAGTGGGGTTCTATCCAAGGGGGTTTGATCTAAGGTGGTTCGATCAAACCCTCTTTAGTTGGAATCCTTTAAATGGAACTTTTCAAGGCTTAAATCATTATATTTTTTAAAAATATGCGATTTTAGCAAAAATCGGGATCTCCCAAAAATTGTAAACCAGCTTTGTGGGATCACCTCCTTGTGGTAGGGTATCATCTCCTAATTCCATATTTCTCACAAAATTCTTCAAACTTATTTAAAGTAAATTGACCACCTCTATCAAACCTTATATACTTAATTATATGAAAAATATTATTGTCTACCATAGCTTTGAAATATCTTGAACTTCTCAAGAGCATCATATTTCTCTTTTAAGAAAGTAACCCATGACATCTTAGAAAAATCATCAATGAGCATCATAAAGAACCTATCACCTTGTAAGCTCTATGTTCTCATTGGTTCGTACAGGTCTTTATGAACTAACTCCAATGGATTTGTAGTGGAATACTCCTTTGTCAAAAACCTTGTTCTTGTCAAATTTTCTTCTTGAGATTCTTTGCATAGAGTGCATGGGGGCTTGACAATTTTAGACATATCTCTTACTATTTTTTTAGAACTGATCTTCACAATATGAGCAAAGTTTATGTAACCCATCCTTTTGTGCCATAGCCAAATTTCATCTTTATGTACCAGGATACATTTCTTTCTTTTAATCTAATTAAGGTTATACACATTACATTATGCCCTACTTCATTGCACAACTAGCTTACCAAATCTTGCTTCTTTGATTTCACATCCTTGTGCATTAAATGAAATATTGTAGTCCTTTTCACATATTTAAGTTGCACTTAGTAAGTTATGCTTCATACCTTCAACATATAAGACATAATACATCTTAGTTTCTCCACCATCAAGACTTAATGTACCATTTCTAGATATCTTAGCAACAAAATTTTCATCAATCCTTACTGATTCTCCATTCCACTTTTTTAGGAATATAAAAATTATTTTATCCCTAGTAATGTTTCTGTAACATTCACTATCAATAATCCATGATTTTTCTCATTTAGTACATGAAATGTAGTCTATACAATCATTAATTTTTTATATTTCTTATTTTCTTTTTTCAATTTCCACACCTTCTTAGACTCTTGCTTTTGATCAACATAGATATCTACTTTCCTATATTTCTCAAGATGATTCTCAAAATTACTTCTACAGTGTCTTACAATATGTCAATTTTTTTTACATTTTTAATAGATGACATTGAAATCCAATAAAGGTGCAATTTCATTCCTATTTAAAAATTGTTCTTTCTTGTAGGAAACCATCTATACTCAATTTCCTTATTACCAATTGTTTTGTAGTTATAATGTACTAACCAAAAAAGGAATAATTAAACCTTGTATTGTGTGTTTTCCTTTCCATAATTTTCTTTCTAAATCTCGCCTTCTATCAAATTTGAGTGAAATCATCTTCTACATTTTTGAGTTCTTCAATCTCCTTAGATTGATTAACATTTGAATTGTCAAAGGTATTTTCATCAACATCCTTTGTAGATGTCTTCATGGGGTGCTTAGTAGTATTTTTTCTCTAACTTTCATCAAATCATGTTGATACTAATTTTGATGTGGGGTGGTCTTTTACCTTTGATAATCTCATCCAAAATCTTTGTGCTCTTTTTTAACTTCATATTTTTTTCCTCTAACCACTTTCTTTCTTTATATACTTTATCAAGGATACCACTTATGCTTGAATTCTTTCACAATCTATTTCCTTTACTTTTAATTGTTATGTCAATACATCTTCTACCCTCTTTGCTTCTTCTAGCTAAAATTTTAGATCTATATTCACATTTTTTGATTCTTTTAACTTTAGCTTTTGTCTTTAACTTTCCTTTATTTCTTTCATTGGTTCATATAGGGAAACTATAAGTTCTCCTTCTAAATAAACTTTCACATCTTCTTCATCATGTTTGATGGTGCTTATAAAAATTCTATCCTTTTACACCATCTTGATCCATTAAACATGGTTTTTTATTTTTTTTCACTAGTTATAACCTTTGCAAAGAAATGCTGAGCTAAAATTTTCTTCCTCCAAACTCCCAAAATTGTGCCATGTATCTAGTCTTCTTTACTTCAAATGTTTCACAAAGGAATGCATTATAGAGGAAGTCTTGAAGCTCTTCTTTTTGTTCCTATGATCAACCATAATAATGACACATGTCTCAAAGCTATGTGAAAGGAAAGAAAGTGTTCTCTTCCTAGAAAGGATTTCAAATCCCCACAATCACCATTGATCTTTAGAGATCAATAGTCCACATTCAAAAAAGAAGAAAGACTACTAGTGGTTGAGTGTTCAAGAATGAGAGTAAATTGATGGTTGATTTGATCTATATCTACCCAATTCTCTGGGGTAATTGATTAATTACATTAGTTCTCATTACTCAAAGTATAAAAGGAAGATACAAGAGTGAAATTTCTGCAAATTTCTAGACAAAGGAGGGTTTTTATAGTGAAATTAGGGAATTTTGTAGATGGTGAACAAGTAATTAAATTAAACTATCTCTATTTATTTTGGGCATAATAGGTGCATTGCTATCTATTTCTACTAGTTCATAAGGTATTTTAGGGATCTGGGAGGGTGGCATTATGAATTTTTTTACATGTCTTCTTTGAAGTGTAATTATTTGAAACCTTGGTTTTACAAGATTTAAAACCCTAAAAGGAAAATTATGGATAGAACATCCAGATGTATTAAGAGGGGGTTACATGATGATATAATGGCTCAATTTCTTAGGTCAACTAAAAGACCTAAAATGGCACAGGGGTTTGGAATTCTAGCAAACAGGTATTTTGATATAAATGAGAAATGTAGAGACCTTATAATTCCAATCCAGGGATATGCCCTATTCAAACACTCTTTCAAAAATCCATAACATATAAGCTTATTTGCAATTATGGACTAGGGGGATTGACTACCCATGAGTTCTCTTTATTCAGAGAGCCTCATAGGGTTAATTTCCCTAAACTACCTCAGGAACAACATGAGAATTCTAAAATAAGAAAGAGAAAGTCACAAAGTTTCTCTAGAAAAACTGACAAGCTCTCAACCAAAGGATGTCAGTGTGGGATACAGATGACAGTGTGGCACACTGGCATCCAAGAGGCGCGTTGGCATCTCATATGGACTAGAAAGTGAAACTATCACAAAAAATAGCTTAGCAACTACTAACAATCATATTATTAAGAAATTCTAGAATGTAGGAAACTAACAGAATGTAACAAGACTAAAATAAAGAAGTATAAACGATAGAGTTAAAGAAGAGAAAGAAAATTCTTACAACCATGTAAGTGTTGAAATCTCCAGCATGTGAATATATTCAACACCTACATGCGTAAGGTCTAGAGAAAGTGTTGGGGCTGTATAGGGGCTTGCCTCATTCAAACCCCTATTTTGGTGTTCCCACCTGCACAAAAAACTAGATAGATATAGAGAAATGAACTAAAATGGATAAAGCATGTGATAAAATAAATTCTTGCTCGAGGAGGAGAAACTGTATCATAAAGGAGGTGATAAAAGAAAGCCCCGCTCTAGGAGGAGAACCTATATCACTTAGTAAGAATCCAAATGATAAGAGATATGGAATTATAGGATGCTCACAAGAATGAAGTGAAGGAGATAAAGCTAAAAGGCTTAAGGAAGCCAAATTAAGAGAGCAAGTAAAAGAGAGAGAGGGCTGTGAGAGCCAAGAGAGCTACAAAGGGTGCTACAAAATCTTGAGAGTCTTGTAAGGATGTGAAATCTTGGAGTTTGTGTAACAAATAAGGGAGATGTGCAAGCAAGAGAGTAAAGAGGGAAAAGAGAGAAGCCAAGATCATAGAGTGAAGCTAGAAGTTAGAGAGATAAATGAATTGAAAGAATAGCATTTAATGAGGGAAAATTTAATGAGGGAAAAGAAGCTTCTCCAACCATTGTAAGGTGTCCTAGGATATTACCACCGACAAAAGGTGAGGACAAGTAGAAAACATGCTTGGAGATAGCTATTTGAGTGTTGAAACATTATAGGATGCTAGCATGGCACGCATAAGTCTATGTGGTGCGCTAGTGTCTAGACACATCATCCTACAAAATGACAAAAATCGAAGAAGCACAAAGTTGATGCAAAGCTAACGTGTGAAGGGTAGCTACTGAAAAGGGGTGATGGAGCATCTTGAGAGGGAAAAAGGTTGATGCAGGGGCTAAAATGAGCCTACAAAAGATGCTAAAGGAGTGGTCACTAAAGTGGATATAGAAATGCATGTGAAATTGCAAGGGGTGCAATTTTACAACTATACATTTGGCCCCTACTTTAGCGAGCATATGAATCTATGCTAATATGCATGCTAAAGGAAGTATAATAAACATGAATAACACCATATGCCAAAAGGATACTATAGAGAAAGTAGATAACTCTTCAAACCAAGGAAGCATGCCCCCAGGTTGAAGACCTACAAAAAATATGCATTAGAGAAGAAAATCCTACATCAAACAACAATGTTAGAACATAAAAATCCACTAAAGGATTTGAGTCAATAAAGTGAAAGAGACCTTGATGTAAAAGGTTGTCTCGGTACTATGCGTCATCCCTAAATTAAGAAATAATACATAGATGAATTCTAAAACAAAGATAAGAATGTAAGGATTGATCACTTCAAGAGAAGAATGCACCCAAAAGCTAGGGAAGCAACTAATGTCGAAGAGAGAAAGAGCATATACCCAGGATGAAGAAGATGCAAATCTTTGATCCAATATACACAAGTTGAGAAGGAAGAGAATTTAAGAATCTAAGTGCCTCACAAACCCACAAACCTGCAAGGAGTCCCCTAAGATCTCTCACATGGAGGAAAACTAGATGTATAAGCACCTTATAGGATTGCAGACCTGTAAGGAGGCATCCTCCAAGATCTCTCGCATGAAGGAAACCTAGAACAAGCACCCTAAAACCCACAAAACTATAGGGAAGGTGTCCTCCAAGATCTCTCACATGGAGGAAACCTTGAAAGTGCCTTACAAACCTACAAACCTACAAGGAAGGTGTCCTCTAAGTTCTCTCACATGGAGGAAACCTCATAAATTATGTGCCTTACAGACCCACAGACCTGCAAGAAGGTATCCTCCAAGATCTCTCACATGAAGGAAACCTAGATAAAAGCACCTTACAGACCCCCAGACCTGAAAGGGAGTGACCCCCAAGATCTCTCACATGGAAGAAGCTCAGAAGAAGTTCCTTACAGGCCCACATACCTACAAGGAAGGTGTCCTCCAAGATCTCTCACATGGAGGAAACCCCAAAAAGAGACTCAATAGAGTCGAAAAGTGGCTTCATAGGTGCACTTGCAAAGCAACATGTTAATCCATAGATAGATCATGTCAGAAAGAAAAATAGCCACACAAGTAGTCAAGTGGACAGTCTCATAGACCATCGACACAATGGAAGGCTTTCAAAGGGGTCCCTTGAGAACCCTTCAAAAGAAGAGGCCACTTAAGGGACACATTGTTTGAAAGGAGAGGTCTAGTCAAGCTACCCCCAAGCTAGATGCAAATGATTTCACTTAAGAGAAAAGATTTTAAAGGGGGTCCCTCCAAAACCATTCAAAAGAGAAAAGGGGTCCACTCAAGGGATGCTCTATTTGAAATACAGAGAGAAGAGAGGGGATCCTTAAGAAGGGCACACATCTCCAAAACAAGTTATCACTGTCCCCAACATATAGTGGAGGAGAACCATGCAAAATACTTAGAAAATATAGGATAAAGGTAGACCTCAATATCACTTGTCATGCAAAGAAAAGATGGGTGTATCAATCAAACAAGATTTTGATGGCACCAAAATCACAAAGTTGTAATATTTTATCTTTGAAGGCCTTGCATTCACTAGTGAAATGACCAGGCACTCGATGGTATGCGCAAAAATAATGTTTTTCTCTATTATTCTTATGAAATTTCTTATGTGTAGAAGGAAGAGTAATTAAGTAGGCTTTGAGAAGCCTCAAAAAGATATGCTCTTGCTTGGATAAGGAATGAGGAGCAGGAAGGAAACCTTTCTCTTGTGGAGAAAATTTTGACTGCTCACAAGAAGAAGATACGAAGATAGGAGACAATGGAGGATCTACATGGAGAGTATTATTTCTACAGTAGGGATCGTACTCCTCTATGGGATCACCATCGGTATTATCCCCTTTGACAGAAGTGTGATTGTCTTCCTCAGAAGGAGGATCAACACTAAGAACATTACAATTTGCATTCACATTATCCCGCGATGCAAAAGAGTAATCATCTTTGATAGCGGGTGTGAATGATGTTATTAGAAGGTCTGAGTGGATCGGGTAGACTTTATATTCCCCAATGTAGGGTTTTATAAAGTCTAGAGAACCCCAATCATCACCAGGACATGCATTCTTTTGAGAAGGATTAGAATTATGATTTATTGCTTTAGAAGGGTCTTCTTCAGGGACATCTATCTCAAGAGTATCCTTTGTAGTAGGTACTACTAGAGTAACATCAACACATTGGAAAACACTAAAGGAATAAGAGTAGCCACAACTGAATCCTAACCGGTGACTGCCATCTCACACATGTGCATAACCTCAGGGTCAACCTTGACTATGACTACTTTATTATTGCAAATGAACTTAATAGATTTATGCAAGGTAGATGAGACTGCACCCATGGCATGAATCCACAGTCTACCAAGAAGAAGGTTATATGGTAAATTTTTTGACATAACATATATGAGGGTAGGTATAGTAATGGGTTCCAACCTCAAAGGAAATACTATCATACCTAGGGCTTGTCGACCAACATTATCGAACCCACGAATGTCAATAGAAGAAGCACTAAGAGAAGATAAATCAATATTAATCTTAGGAAATAGATCAATGCTACATACATTGAGTGCCAAATCAACATCAATGAGAGTACGTCTAATTTTGATATTATTAATGTTAAATATAATCATTAGAGGGTCCACCTATTTATGTATTTCTGAAGGCGGGAGTTCCTATGGATAGAACATAATATTGAGTAAATCCACATGAATATGAGCCATCAACACATCAACATCTACCATCCTAGCGGAAGAAGGAAAGAGGATATTTTACAAGGCTTCTTGAAGCATACCTTGATAAATTGGAGTAGACTAAAGCAAGTCCCACAGTGAGATCTTACCTGGAGTAACTTGGAGTTTTTCGACAATATGACAATCACTAGGTGCTTTAGTTGTAGGTTTAGGTGTTGAAGGAAGACTTGGTTGTTTATTCATTCTATTCTCATAAGTATGGGCTATCACTCTATAAGAAGGAGCCATAGAAAGATCAAGAGAATCTCTATCAAATGAAACACTATCAATAGAACAAATCCTTTTAGGAGAAGGACTAGTCGAAGTCATGTAAATGACTGGTCTCTTAGGCCTTTGAGGGGCAACAGAGACATAGATTCTATTTACTGACTAATCACAACTAGTGGAACTATTATTTGAAGACATATTCTCTACATTGATCCAAATAGGATTAAATGTGGAAGGAGATTCATCATTTTCCAATGCATCATCTCTAGAAGAGAGTGCATTGGAATGGAGAGGAGATTCATCATTCACAAATGCATCATCTCCAAAAGAGAGTGCATTGGAATGAATAGAAGGTAGATTAACATTAAGAAATGTATCAATGATTTAGTCTTCTTGCAACAAAATATCCTCTGAAGCAAGAGGAATTTCATGAGAAGGATCATAGATATCAAGTGACATAGGAAAAGCCAAGTCACCATCACATGCATAAAATGGAATATCATTAACAATTTGAAAAAAATTGGATACTAAACTAATAAAATAATATATTAAGTTCATTTTGAGGTGAAAAAACTTAGAAAAACCAAAAATCCATATTTTCATTTTTTTTTGGGTATTTTCTAGCTTCTAGTAATTTGCATTTTTAGAGGTCTTCTGAGCAGAATTTGAGGTCGAAACTTGCATCAGTCCCTAAAATTTGATAGCCAAAGGCATTGTATTTTAGGGGCTAAACTAGTTCTCTTGGATACCTTTCCAATGATGCAAACGGTTTTGAATTTCGAGCATCAAGTCAAAAGTTATGACCCCACTAAGTAGGGATAAATAAATTCCTAGTTTTTTCAAAAACTACCCTTCTTCATGTCGGGTTCACCAAAATGTAGAGTAGGGGGATTTTCTACTCATGAGTTCTCTTTATTTAGAGAGCCTCCTGGGGTGAACTACCCTAAACTACCTCAGGAACAACATGAGAATTCTAGAATCAGAAAGAGCAAGTCACAAAAATTCTTTGGACAAACTGACAAGCTCTCAGCCAAAGGACATCAACATGGGATACAGATGACAGCGCAACACACTGGCATCCAAGAGGAACACTGGTGTCTTGTATGGACCAGAAAGTGAGATTATCATAGAAAATAACTTAGTGACTACTAATAATCATATTACTAAGAAATTCTAAAACATAGGAAAATGACAAAATGTAAAAAGACTAAAATAAAGAAGTATAAATGATAGAGTTAAAGAAGAGAAATAAAATTCTTACAACCACACAAGTGATGAAATATCTAGCACATGAATATCTTCAATATTTGCATGTGTAAGGTTTGTAGAAAGTGTTGGGGTTGTATAGGGGCTTGCCTCAATCAAACCCCTATTTTGGTGTTCCCACCTCCATGGACAACCAGATAGATAGAGGGAAATGAACCGAAATGGATAAAGTATGTGGTGAAATCAAAACCCACTTCAAGAGTAGAACCCACACCACCAAGTATGAGTGATTAAAGAAATCCCCACTCGAGGAGGAGAACTCATATCATAAAAGAGGTGATAAAAGAAATCCTCACTCGAGGAGGAGAACTCGTATCATGATGTAAGAATGCAAATGATAAGGGATATGGAATCCTAGGATGCTCATAAGAATGAAGTGAAGGAGATAGAGCTGCAAGGCTTAAGGAAGCCAAACGAAGAGAGCAAGGAAAAGAGAGAGAGGGTTGTGAGAGCCAAGAGAGCTGCAAAGGGTGTTGCAAAAGGTTGAGAGTCTTATAAGAATGTGAAATCTTGGAGCTGTTGTAACAAATAAGGGAGATATGCAAGCAAGAGAGTAAAGATGGAAAAGAGAGAAGCCAAGATGATAGAGTGAAGCTAGAAGTTAGAGAGACAAATGAATTGAAAGAATGGAATTTAATGAGGGAAAGGAAGCTTCTCCAGTTGTTACAAGGCATCCTAGGCCATTACCACCGACAAAAGGTGAGGAAAAGTGGAAAACATGCTCAAAGATAGATGTTTGAGCATTGAAATGTCGCATAATGCTAGTGCGGCGCATGGATGTCTGCATGATGCACTAGTGTTTGAACACATTACACTACAAAAAGATGAAAATGGAAGAAGCACAAAGTTGATGCAAAGTTGATGTGTGATAGGTAGCTACTGAAAAGAGGTGTTGGAGCATCCTAAGAGGGAAAAAGGCTAATGCAGGGGCTGAAATGAGCCTACACAAGATGCTAAGGGAGTGGTCACTAAAGTAGATACAAAAATACATGTGAAATTGTAAGGGGTGCAATTTTATGACTATACAACAATATATAGAGACTAGGGCTAGGAAGGTTAGTGGTTCCCAATATATTTGTGAATGTTGACTTAATTAGGTAAATTACACAAGCTTACGACCTTGAGAAGAGCTAATTGTTAACAAGTGGAAAATTTGTAATGCACCTAGATAGAGCTTATATTTGTGAAGCATTTAATCCAATCCCTAATGCTCAATTACCTATTGACTTGGGATCCCTCACCAAAGAATATCAAAGGCATAGGCCTAGAGAGTTATAGGGTAAAATGTTGCCATGTTTTAGGCCTATAGGTCTTAAAAGAGAATTTCAAAGGTTTGCTAGTGGAGAGCTAGATCCTTTTAGTGGCAACATTTTTAAGGACTACTTTTTGAAGACATACTTCTCACTATGTCAAGTTTTGGGCCTGGAAAACAAGATTTAGATGTCAATTAATCTAATTCTATTAGGTTTGGATATCCAAAGAAAGGATGTAAATAAGACCTATGACTATGCTAGCTATATTGTAGAATAAACCCACAAGGCCTTGACCTCAATTAAGGAAAATGGAAGAGTAGTGTATTTTAATCGGTATTCTCTCCTATGTCACATCATTTTGTATACTACCCAGGGTAAATATATAGTCCCCACACATGAAAATTAGGGATTTAGATCAGAAGGAAAGAGTTATACTAGTCCAACTATTTAGATAAGGGCCTTGAAAGTCAAACTATTTAGTTTTTGAAGAGATTTTTGTTAGAAAATTTATTAGTAACTTTTATGAGCATGTGGATTGAAGGTTGATAGAAGTAGTAAGGAGGGTTTTAAGACTAAAGGACCTTCTCCTAAAAAATAGATTGACCAAAATTGGGGTGATTAGTTTTCTTACACCAATGCTACTGTGGTTAGAGTATATGGGTCCCCAGTTTTACCTCATGTGCTCCCTAAAAATATACCAAACCAAATTTTCTTTTTGGAAATTCTATGGCAATTAAATGAGCCTAGTAAGACTCATTTCAAGAATAATAAGAAAAATGCCATCATCCCTTCTATAGTTACTTTTTTATATTTTTAGGTTACATTAAGAGATGGAATGGAGTTATTGTTAGGCAAGCTACTACCTTATAGGATGGTGGTGGATAGAGTAAGAAGTTTTGACCCAAAATGTTTCATTCATGATCAAAGAGCCACCTTCAAATCAAAACCCTTCTTGCACATGAGTATAATAATGTGGAATATCTAACCAAAAATTGTTCCATAGAGAAGGAAGTTGTAAAAAGAAGAGAATTATGGGCCAAAATATAGGTTATTGAGAAATAAAGGAAGCATGCTAATCCATCATTTGAGGGGTCATACTCACATAACAGGAACCCCATATTGAGAACAATGATAATGCTAGATAATTTTAGCAAGCTACTTTCAAATGTTCCTAATTCAACATCAAGAATATCTAGTCCTTCCACTTCTCATAGGGTTATACCATAAAGTCCACAACAAGTAACCCCCTTGCAGCAAATAGTACCAACTATAGGACCTCTAGTAGATTACCCTATTGGCCTTGATCAAAATTTTGATGATGAAGACATTGCACATGTGAGGCATGCTCCATCTAGGGCTATAATTGAGAAACCCACTAATGATATAGACCAATCATTAATTTTGAGGCTAGTGGGAAGGTTATAGCTAATATAAAAGCTCAATCTTGCACCAAATTAATGAAATATTACCATTTTATAATTGCCAAAGAATTTAAGGACTTTGTCCTTAAAATAAAGGTGAGGAGATACAATAAAAATTACAAGATAAAAAGCATTATAGTGGAAGAAACAAGAAATAATCATAGAGTATTGGAAAAAGTAAACCAATTAAATGGAGTGAATGACTCCTTAGAGGGGCAGAGAGCTAGTGAAAAGTATAGGATACCTTATTTTACCAAGATAGACATGTCATCTACCATTGCATTTGACACCATCAAAAGGTAGGGAGGAGATGATTCAATTTTGAACTCAGAGGAGCAAGTTGAAACCCTCTATTTTTTATTAGGATTCAATTCAAGGGATCAAACCTTGGCCATATGGTCCATTTCCCCAAATACCAATAAACCCTAGGTGATAAATGATCTCAATAAGTTCACTAGAAATTTAATAGTCAGAAAACTAAGGGAGACGAGTACTATCCAAGCAACCTCCCTCATAATAATCTTATCCATATTCAATAAAGCAATAGTGAAGAAATTACAAAAGAACTTAGATAAGGCCAATGCCATAAATCTAAAATTTCAAGAACAATTGAATATTGCTACAAGATTATTTCCTCCCCCATAACCAATCATCAAGGCCCGAAAATCACAAGAAAAGGAAATATTAACCCTTGAGTTTAAAATCTTAAAAGAGAAGCTCAAGTAGAGTAGGTTAGAGGCCAAAATATGAAAGGAAGGAGCAGTAAATAATTATTTGATCTAGTTGACAACATTTTCAGCTACAAGTTGTCAAACAATTTGAGCCAAACAATTTGAGCCAGGTAGAAATGGTTTTGGATAACAATTTTTTTTTTGAGAGATGCATTTACTATCCATACTTGGGAATGAGTTAGGCTAAAGGAATTTCAAATTATTTGGGCCCTAAGAGTTATAGTGATGAAAATAATTGCAAAGAGATCTAATTTTGATAGCAATTTAGTATCTAATATTCTTGGTAGATCATATTTTTTGGATGACATCATAATTCATTATATTAGGTATATGCCACTTATAAGAATGAATTTTGATACTTTTTAAGGTTTTGAGTAGTTCCATATGCCCTCTTTAGTAGGTGATAATGGAGAAATAAAGTCCTACAAGGAGTGGAGGACAAGCTTTTCTAATATTCCCACTCCTATGTACAAAATTTATTGTGAGTAATTAAATGTTGTTATGGATTTTCTCTCCAAGCTATAGTACAACATGATGGGCTTCTCTAACATGGTCCAAGTTTTGATAGGTGATGACTACAAGGCTCATATGGTTAAACTTAATGAGATTCTCCCACCCAAAGGTGAAATTTCATCTAAGCATGATGAAGATAATGGGAAGGATGGTGTAGAGATTTTAGCTGCATTTAAATCTATCATCACCAACCAACATAAATGAAACATAAAAAAATAAGGATGGGAATGTTAGAAATGTCTTGTCATCATCAAGAAATTTTTTTGAAGAAATAAAATCCATATACCAATGTAAATGCTCCAAAAGATCTTCAACCACTTTTTGAGTGGTTACTCCTTATGTATAAATATATTTTTTCCTTTTGTAATAGTATCACTACTTAAATTTTGTCTTTAGTGAATTAAGTGATAAATGAGGTTTTTTCTTATTTCTTCCCTTGTTTCTATAAAATGGAATTATGAACCTCATTTTTCATATTCAAGTGATTTCTTGTAGTTTCTATATAGTTTTAGCTTTGTATAGTTAGTTCTTCTAAAGTTTCACAAATGAGATTATGTAATTCTACTTTGTAATAACAATACAAATTTCAATATTGTTGCTTTCATTACATGTCATGCTATTAGTGTCTCTATACTGTAATACAATACCCTTTGGGTCTTAATCATTAAATATTAATCATGTTTCTCATTCCATATTTTCTATGATGAATGATTTATTATTGGCTTCTACTCAAGCAATAGATTAAATTTTTTGTTAGCTGAATCATTAAATATATTGTGGTTATAGTAGGTATTTTGAAGAAGATTAATAATGTTGTATTTTCATTGTAAGGTAGTGAGGAAACAAGAAACCATTCAGTTAGTTTCTTGTGGGAGAAAATCACTTCATCTTTTGATTATATAAATGGATAAGGTATTGGTCTGATTAATCCACAAATCTCAAACTAGGACTAAATCAAGTTTAAATTGAAAATTTACCTTTACTATTATTTATCTTTTGTTTACTCTCATTTCACACCATTATAACATAGAGCTATAGATGGTTTT
>VDFB02058664.1:24121-39640 GCA_007258455.2 Sequoia sempervirens
TCCCCTAAATTTTGTTGCTTAATAGTAGAGGCTCCAAACATCCTTCAACCTTCCTGAACCTACATGCCTCAGACCCTCAAATGCATCAAATCTCAATCAAGCAACTTCAAGTGCCTTACAAGAAATTTCCACATGTGCCAAACTGCCTCATAGGAACTTTGATTTCCAAATTAATCATAAGGAACTTTTGTTGCGGGTGGCCACTTGTGGGTCTCCATGGGTCCACAATCATTTCCCATCATTTCCTTCCTGACAACTTCCAACCCAAGGAAACCCACATTCCTTGCCCTACATTCATCTAAATGGTTCATATGAGCTCCAAATGAGGATTATTGATGAATCTTATGATCTTTTAATGATGTATAAATGGATCTAATGCTTGTTTTGTAGGATTTGACTAACACATGCTCTAATTTTCATATAAATGCACTTACTATGTCTTTTGCATGCAGGATTTATGGAACCTACTATGGGTCCATCAGGGAAACCTGTTGAGAAAGATGATAAAGGAAAGAAACCCATGTGCATGCCAATGGGAAAAGAAGAAAAGAACTATATGAAATACTAGTTTCACGGAGTGGACCTCCAAGCTCTCTTCTTCCTGGGACTCAGTATTCAATACCAATCTTTGGCACATTGACATAGATGAGTTCCAGAAGAGGGTGATGGTCAACCCTACAACAAAAAATACATGAAAGATCAAGGCTAGTGGTCTATCCAAGGTAGCCAGCTTTCCTCCTACGCTAATTTCCTTAGAGTTGGTCATTGTTTGTCAAGAGTGCTACCACACAAGAAAAAATATTGTTGAACATGATGGAAGGGTGTTGGAAGATTTATCTGCTAAATCTATTGGTCGTACATTCCACATTCCCATGTTCAATGTAATATAAGAAATAGAGAAGGAATTTTCTGAAAATATGTGGAAGTAGGACCCTTTGGCATGCAAGAGAATAATCAACTAGCATTGGTTGAAAGAAAAGAGAGGAAACACCACCAAAGTACCTCAAGAATTTTTCAAAAGTGACTTCTTCAAATAATACCACGATTTGGTCACCCTATTGAGCAAGATAATTTTCCTACTAAATGTCACCTTCTTTGAAGAATGGATGTTTTATTTTGTTGAGGGGATTATCCAGGGAAAGACCAAGTTCCATTGGGTCAAGATGATCAGTGACAATCTACACAACTAGCTCATGGTAGTAAAGAAGAGTTCCAATTTCTACATGACTTCATATCTTATGTACCTCCTGGTAGAGAAATTCCCATACAAAGGACTCTTCAGTGTAGGTACCCTAGCAAAAAAGAAAGGAGAACTTAAAGTCTATGACTACTATCCTCAGTTGCAGTATAGAAATTTCAAAAGAGAATATTGAAGGGTGAAGGATTCCTTCATTGCACACATAATTAAACTCCTATGAGGAGACTTTGAGAGAAGGGTATCACACAATGCTAGGGCCTCCATCCAATGGTTCAGGTATTTGTTCATGTAGTTCTTGAAGTTTACCTATATTAGAACATAAGGATTGTTATGGAAGCCCTACCGGTTGCCGTGCTACCCCAATGACCACATGATCTTGCTGGAGGTTTCTTGATAGCTACAAAATTCCCACGTACTATTAAGTGACAAGCATAGAGTTGGGATTCAATATCCCTTGACCTTTGAGCAGGGAATGTATTCCTGTCCCACTGCCCAATGTGCAGAGTATTCAGACAAAGAACTGGTGGAATATAGCTTAGATCTCCATAGCAACTGAGGAAGGATGGATCCTTATGGAAAGCTAAAGAAATTGGTCAAAATTCAATATGCCTATCAACCTCAAATCAAGGATTTTTGGCCAATTGTGCAGATGATAAAGAAGTACGAATGAGGCACTATATGAGAATGATGACCCAGTTCATGAAGTCAATGAATCTATTTTTGGTACCTGATCAGATAGTGGAGGAACACAACAATATTGTTGATGATAGATACAACACTATGGAAAATTTTCCTCTACTTGTGATAGATTTGAATGAAGAAGAGGTCACGACCTTGATATACTAACATGACCTATTGAAAATAGAAAAAGGCAGTGGATAGATGCCCGTTGCCCAACTCAAAGCATAGGGCACTTGTAGACACGTAAAATGTATTGATTAACATTACACAACTGATCATGATTTAACTAACACCGCTTCATCCTGAATCATCCCTCTATCTAACCATTTAATCGAATAACCCTTATTTGATTAAATTCATCAATTTTCCTCTCTTAATTAAATAAATCAATTTTATCTAGTTAAGTCATTATTTCTCGTTAATTAAATAAATCAATGTTATGTAATTAATCCTCTGATCTCTATTTAATTAAATAATTCACTTTATTTAATTAAATATCTAAAGTCATCTTATTAAATTAAATAAATTAAACCTTATTTGATTTAATCTAACATCATCCCCTTTAGTTAGATAAATCAAAATCTTAATTTAACTAATTCTAAATCATTTTCCCCTCAACTTTGATTTATTTAAATCCTAAAATCTAAGTCAAAATTGTCAAATCACCTAACATCATCTTAATTAATCAAATCTTGATTAATGCTAACTCTAATCCATCTCCCATCCTCTAGCTTTTGCCACTTGCACATGAAAATACATTTAATTAATTTATTAAATCTCTATTTTCTCTCAACTTGGCATCTTTATGAGAATATTCCTTCAAATTTGAAAATCCCTCCAAGTGGACTTTGTCCTTCCAACAAGACATTCATTCCCTCTTGCATGTCCTTGTGCATTCATCCCCCTCAAACTTGTCATTTCACTATTTTGAATTCCACCTAATTTTATTTATTGTGCACATTCATCAAAATGTGCTCAAGCTTCCTCCATTCACATCTTGACAAGTGGCACTTTCCCATTGGATGTTGAATGATCCCACATTGCTTCATTTTGAGCATTCTTTTGTCTTGTCTTTCTATAAATAACATGCTTCTCTCTTCATTTTGATCATCCAAAATTTGAGCAAGTCTACTATACTCAATTTCATCCTCAAGCATATCTATTTTCATCAATTTTATCAAGTTCTTAGCTAGGTTATGTAGATTTTTCATCATGGAGCTCAATTGAATCAACCATCAAGTGGATCACTCTTCATCAAATCATCACAACATTGCATAGGAGTTGGGAAAGGGCCAATTTTCACATCAAATTGAAACTAACTCCCCCATGGGATTGAGAGTTTGCATGCTTAATTAGGATTTCATCTGCTTTCTTATTGTATTCTTAATTTAATTTCCTATTTTGAGCATTGTTAATGAATTTCATGGGGAATATTGATTCTCACTTGCATTTGGTGTAACATTGTGTTTGTTTCTTGTGTTTGTGTAGGTCTAGGATTGGGGTCATGATTACACTTGAGTGTATCATTGCCTCAGTAAAAGAACATCCCAAGTCCCAATTGATGACAAGGTTAAAGAAAAGAAAGGATACACTCAAGTGTAATCCTAAGCACAAGGTATATTCAAGAAATTCCATCAAGGGAGAATCATCTAAGAGAGAAGAAAATGAGGATGTTTGTACTTGAGATGTCCACCATCTAGGAGGAGGATCCTCAACAACAACAAGAAGAAGCCGATTAACCACATTCACCACTCACCACTTCCACTCCTGCTGCCCTTGCTACCATTGCCACTCCTCCACCTTCCACCTCTCAAGCTTTGCCTATTTTGTCTCTGCTTGCTGTGGATATCTCAGTCTACCTCACCTCTGCCTCTCTTAATAGTCTAGTAATGGTATTTGATTCCTCCTCATCCACTATGTTCCTACTATATTTTTCTTCGCTCCCTCCTCCACTACCTATTCTCTCCATTCCACCACCTACAATTTCCACTGTTACTATGCCACCTGTTACTTTGTTGCATGCTTTCATGACATATATGCAAAACATGCCCAATGAACTTTCTAGGATAATCCTTGACCCTAAGATTTAGGCTTTAATGGCCTAAATTTCTACTGCCTTTCCTCTTCCTCCACTACTATAGAGCCATTGAAGATGGAAGCTACGATGTAGATCTCTGAAGAGATGGAAAAGCATCACCTAAAACAACAAACATAGGCTGCAAAGGATGTAGTTGAGGAGCCCATGGAACTTGATCAAGATGATTATTTTGAGCACCCAAAAGGTGGGCTAAAAATAAATTTGGACAGAGTGGCATCCAACTAAGAGAAGTTACACTCTGCAAAAGAAGACACTAAGGCCGTCAATGAGTGGTATGTAATAGAAACATCATACCAAAAAATTGGATGAGGATCTACCCCAACAACCCAAAAATGTGGGAGAGAAGGTCAATCCTATAGGACACATCTTTGAGGAGAAAGCTGACACTGATGTAGATATGGAGATTCTCGAAGAGCCTCCACTAATCAGCCTAGACAAGGGCTTGATCTAGGAAGAAGAAGTACCTATAGAAAAGGAGGAAGAAAAAGAGAAAGATAAATAAGAAGAGAATGTGCTAAGAAAGAGTCGTGAGCCAGAGCACCATGCTAAGATCAAGCGCAAAGAGGAAAAGGAAACCTAGAAAGAAGGCATCATTGAGGAAAATATGGCTTCTCCCAAGTCAGATAGAGGAAAGGGTATGCAAATAGAAGGATCACACAAAGAAGAAAAGAATGATCAAAATGTTCTTGGAAATGAAGAGGAGCAACCTTAGAATGAGCAGAGATAGGGAGATGATTAGGAATCACCCAAGGGATAAACCAAGATGCTTGATTGGCTAGAGAAAAAACTGAAAAAGAAAAATCTTAGGGCCATTGACCCAAAAGCTATACTTGAGGAAAAAATGGCTAGAGCACAAGAAAAAAAAAGAAAGGAGAAGAAGCCCAAGGTTTGTTCTCATATCACGATGGATGCCTTTGGATCCTAAACAATACTAATTTCCACTCCTCTGACAAACAAAGTTACGAGCATCGTGCAGGGTTAGGGCTACAACATATCAATGATTAATCTAGGCCCAGTGACCTGTGAGCAAAAAATAGATGAATTCCAAGGATTCATGGCCCTCAAACTTGTCATTTCACTACTTTGTTGCTAGGGATTTCACATAGTCTAAATAGGTCATCAAAGCAACCCCAAAATGCACCAAGAGCTAGGAGCAAGTTATTGGGAGACTTAAAAAGACATCCTTCCAAATGCTTCAATCTGATATCATGGAGTGGGACAAGCTCCAAGCTCTGATCAGGAAATTAATGGAGTATGATACTCTCCAAAAAAATGTAGGAAAACCAATCATAGATGATGAGTATCTAACAAAATAGTTACAAAGGATGGCGGCCACTATAGGAAAAAACTACTACAATGCTAGGGTCACTAAATTACAAAATAGGGAAAATACAAAAGTGTATTTTATATTGACATATATTTGGGGTAGGCGAAACCCTAATGTAAAATGAATTTGAGCCACACAATGAAGGTTTATCTTGTCCATTCATTTTGATTTTAGAAAACTATAAATAGGGGTGTCCTCTCTTTTTCAAAGAGAGAGTTGAGTTGTTGTGTAAAGGCATGCTGCATAAATTTAATGAGAACATCATTGTTTTGGTGGATTCTTTTGTTTCTTCACATGTGTGCATGATTCAATCTCCCAATATTAGATCTTAGCTTTGCTATTCTAGTTTTAAGTTACTTTAGTTGTTAGTATATGCTACTCTTTAATGGTGAAGAATGCTATGTTGTTGATATCTTCCTTGCTCACACTTTTTGTTGTCTATTGATGATAAAAAGTTGTGTAAAGTTAGCCTGAGCATTATTTTATTGTTGAAATTAAGTTCATCTATTGTTCATGCTTAATGGTGAATGACTAGTTTAAAATCTATAGACCTTATAAGATTGCACTTGTTTCATGAGATTGTAGGCTGCCTTAGTTAAGTGAAACTAAGATTTGGGAAGGTTTTCCACTGTAGCATCCTCCATTGTTATTGTTCAACATTAGTTGTAGGTTTATGAAACTTCTCATCCCTTTTTCCTTTTGAATTTTATTTGAAGGATTGAAGTGAGGAAAAGTTCCAGCATCATCCCAAAGCTAAATTTGATGAATAAAGAGGAGTTTTAGCTTGTTTTCCTAAACTTGCAGCAGTTTTACCACACTTTAAGAACTCACAACACTCCCTTTTCAGATTCAATTCCCTCCATGCTTAGCTAACCATAAATTCCCTTTGTGATTACAAGATAATTACATCAACCAATTGAACTATTCCAAGCTTAGTCATGATCTAATACCTGCGAGACCTTGGGGTGATTTCTAAAACTTAGTTGTAGAAATTACCTTTCAAGAGAGGTAGCACACTTGTGTATTGCTTGTGTTGAGAAGTGCTAAAACACCAATCAATATAACTGGCACTAGAAGGAGGGTAGCTAGGCTAAGCTAGATCAAATTGGTTCCTCCTCCCCTCAAAGGTCTCATATATTGTTTAGATCCACACCAAACAAGGAAGGATTCCAAGAGCTTATACCTCCCACCAAGGCTAGGAGAGCCAAAAATGGAGAAACATCAACCTCAGCCCCACCCACTCAACCTCCATCCCCTCCATCCCATTCATCCCCTTCACTTCCAATAGCACTTTCATCCTCCCCTTCACTCCAAAATTTCTTTCCACCCCTCACCTCCCACAAAAAAGGTACTGTCCCAGTCCCAGTACAACTCGTTCAAGGTGTTGCCCCAATAGTTTCTCCATTGTAGTCTCAGGTTACTATAGCACAACAAAAAAAACCTCTACCTCCCACAATGGCTTGGTTGGGAAACAACCCATCCCCATTGTCTTTCAATGACTACCATGATATGCCAAATAACGAAAAGGTCTTTTGCACCAAGTTCCATCCACAAGATCTACAAAGGACAACAAAAGAGCACATCAAGATCTTCCAAATAGCCTTGAAGGATATGTAGATAGAACATGAGGAAATGGCTTGTAGGTTCTTTCCCTACTCATTGGGAGAGGAGGCCTTCTATTGGTATATCTATTTTCCAACTAGATCAATCACCACTTGGGATCAAATGAATGACACATTTTTGTAGAAGTTCAAACTTCTTGTTAGCCCCTCTGAGTTATACTAGTAGTTAATGTCTGTCACAAGGGAAGTCAATGAGCCCACAACTCTTTCAATGACTGATTCCATAGAGCCTATATGAAGCTGCATCTTCCCTACATGGTTTATGATTCCTTAGCTAGGCTGGTCTATTATGCAGCCTTGGATAATCTTACATCTGGACTAGTGAAAAGGATGCCCCCACTGCCTACCAGGTTGGTGGATGCATATGCAGAAGCAATCACAGCCAGCACACACTTGGAGCAACACATTATAGGTTTGTTGCCCTCTTTTGGACCAGCTGCTTATCTGACTCAAATCCAAGGACTTACCCATGCCTTGGCCAATTAGACACCCATACTAAATCAAGTTCCTTAGCTGCCAATAGTCCCACAACTCTTAAACCAAGTGCCTTTCATGCCTCACTATTTGTAGTCTTCACAACAGTAGGCATACACTCCATAGCCTCACATTCCCTCATACTTTCAAGGCTCCAAGTTCCCACCTACACAACATAACCAACTCATGATGCAACCGGTCTTCCTTCAAAATTTAGTACAACAGAACAACACCGAGAAGGATCTAATTAATAAATTGACTAAGATGGTAAAGAAGTTGTCTATTGAGATGACAAATCTAAGGAACCAAAACAATAAATTATAGGCTTCCTAATGGAGCATTCAAGCTAATATTAATTGAGACAACTATGATTTAGGTTTATCCACTAGAAAAAATTATGAAAGAGGACAAAATTCAGGCCAAAAATTTGAATAAAGTCCTTCACAAAGGAAAAATTGAACATGGAACACTAGACCAAACAATGGAGGTGTCCCTAGACCTCTCGATCAAGCAACAAGCATGAATAATTCTACAAGTGGAGTTTATTTGTCCAAGGCAGCCCTATCAGGATGGTGTTGGATCCACAAGACAAATAGGAATTCTAAGTTGGATTACCCAAAGTTTCAAGCTACAACAAAAATTTTCCAAGTAGAAGTCCAAAATGTAGTTGATGGCTCAAGTTTTCGAGACTTGGTTCCCTTGGAGCCATATGATTCCTTAGTGTTGGTCATCAACCAGATTTCATTCCCAAAAGGTGAAAGTAACTAATCTAAGAAGGAGACTTCCCCAAAAGGTGAAGAAGTGAAAGAGGTAAGTAATGATGATACTTTATCTCAGCTCTTTGATTCAGTAGATAATGGTTCGATAGATGGGGAAGAACCTTGTGAGGATGAATTCCATATGTTCCACCAATGGGAAACTCCCTATAACTTGAGGAATAGACAATTTGGTGGTCCTTTCATGACTTCTACTCCTCCCAATAACTTTAGTACTTCACCTGATCCAAATGCCAACAACAATCCAAATTACCCCCATGTGCCTACCCAATATTTTAAGAAAAATAGGCAACCAAACCAAGCTCAAGATCAGCCCACTAGCTCTTCCCAAAGTAGATTTTCTGAAGTAGAGGTTGAAAAAATGGGAGGGTACATAGCTGAGGAATTGAAGAACGTCAAAGTTGGTTTGCCAACCTTTGAGTTATTAAAGGTACCTACTATGTAGAATTCCCTTTTTAGATCATTGAATGGAACCACGCCATCAAAGCCAACTCAAGAGGCACCTACCAAGAGAGTTTCCTTCGACACTTTTGGTAGTGAGCCCGTAATTAGAGAAATCCTAGGAAAGAAGCCTAATTATCCCCCAAATCAACAAGACAATAAAATTAGCCAATAGACAAAGCTCCTGCCAAGGATTCCAATCAAGTGCAAACCAGGGATAAATGTAGTGATAAAGACAAAACTCAAGTAGCTCAGGCTGATATCTCAATTAGGCTATTTCAAGAAAAGTTGGAGACCCCTCCCTTCTTGATGACTATTCAAATATTTGACAAGAACTTACACAACTACCTATTAGACTCAGAAGCTTCAGCTAATGTCATGCACTTCATAGTGTGACAAGCACTGGGGATAACTCCAATTTCTTCCCGATGGAAAGTGACTTAGTTGGATAAGACAAAAGTGAATATAGCTAGAGAAATGAACAAAATACGAATGCAGATTGCTGCCAACCCAAGGGTGTAGTAGTTAATTGACATTCAAGTTGCTAATATCCCTGACACATATGGCATTATACTAGGACAATACTTTACCCGAGCTTTGAATGGTTATGCCGACACAAACTATTCTCATCTATGGTTTCCTTGGAAGGGGCTGCCAAACTAGATCTACATTGAGAGAGAACCTTGAATGAAGTTCATGATCATGGAGTACAACAATATAAACAAGGTGTTGTTCATAGAAATAGAGTTAGGGAATTATTGTCCCATGGCCTATCAAGACAAAGAACAATTGCAAGAAGAAGAGGTAGCTGAAGAGGTCCTTCTTGTATTATGCAGTGCCCCCACCAAATTAACCCACGTCTCTAATAGTATAGAGGTGCTGGTTGAATAAGAAGATGAACAATCCTGTGAAGATGGTAACCTCAGATTGTTGGATGGATTCCAATAATTTATGCAGAAATTTGCATAGGATCAACTTAATTTGGGAACTCAAATGGATTTTCAAGAGCTATTACTACCAAGTTGGTGCAAGGTGCACAATGTATCCCATTTAGAATTTGAATGTTGCCTATGTCAAACAATAGTCAAGCATATCAAAGGGAAATTCATCCCAAAAGAGAATCATCAAGAGGATCATTGAGATCAAGCCTAGGCTTAACCCACATAGCCACTCAGGTATGTTGAAGTAGATACACTACCAAGAAAGGAAGCATGCTTAACTAGCTCTAAAGTCAAAGTCTCTTCTATGTTTTGGACGCTACGCTTTGATGGATCCAAGTCCAAGCAAGGAGCAGGAGCTGGGTTTGAGCTCATCAATCCCAGAGGTAAGACATATTTTTCTAATCATAGACTTCAATTTTATTGCATAAATAATGTAGCAGAATACAAAGCATTAGTTCATGGACTTTTGATGGGTTTGAGAAAAAAGGTTAAAATGATGCAAGTGTTTGGTGATTCTGAGCTAGTAGTGAAACAATTTAGTAAACTATACTCCAACCAAGATAGAAGATTATCCAACTATAGACACAAGGTATGGGATCTTATAGAAGGATTAGATGCATTCAACATTTCGTTAATCCGTTGCAATAGGAATCAAATTGCTCATGCATTAGCTCAAGCAACTAGCACCCTTCAGCCCCTGTCATTTACTAGCATGAAGAAATTCATTGTAGAGATCACCTCTAGTCCATCATTGCTTGACAATGTCACTAAATTTCAAGTGTTCAATGATGATAAGCACATCCTTGATTTTATAACAAGTTCATATGTATTTGTAACCCAAATAATTGATGAGACAAAGCCTAAGGAGGTTGAACTTGACATAGAATGGGTCATTATCCTAAAAATGAACATAATACCACAAGGTATGGTTTAGTTGGAGAGAATATTTGATTTGGATCAAATTAGGGATCATGACCAGTAGACCAAGAAGAAAGAAAGAAATAAAGGGGATCATTGATGCCTTATGCATGTATCATGATGTAATTGCTTGGGGATACAAAGACTTTAAAACCTATGATACCTCAATTATTACTCATACCATTCCCCTCAAGCCTGATGTAAGGCCTTTCCAATAGAGTTAGTGCTCGATCAATGCATTGTTAGAGCCAATTATCTACAAAGAGGTTCAAAATTGTTGTACACCTGAATCATTTTTCCTATCAGGCATTCCATGTGGGTGGAAAATTTGGTTTTGGTTAGGAAAAATAATGGTGAAATTATATTATGTGTGGAATTTTAGGATCTAAATAGAGCCTCTACAAAAGACAATTACCTAGTGCCTTTGTTTCATGAGGTATTGCAAATAGTTAAAGGATCTCAGATGATGTCATTTTTGGATGGCTACTCAAGATATAACTAGGTAATGGTACAATATGAAGATAGGCATAAAATGGATTTCACTACAAAGTGGGGGATGTTTGCATACAAAAGAATACCATTTAGATTGATCAACGCTAACATTACATTTCAGTGTGCCATGGACATTGATTTCAATGATCTCATCAAAAAGTGCATTATCATATATATGGATGACCTCACCATGTTCTCTAAGAGAAGAGGAGACCACATCTTTGATCTGTGCAAGGTATTTCAAAAATATAGAGAGTTCAACATTTCACTGAACCTGAAGAAATGTATCTTCAAGGTTATTGAGGGGAAGCTACTAGGACACGTAATCTCAAAAAAAGGAATCTCAATTGACCCTGAGTGCATCCAAGCCATATTAAGAATCCATCCCCTAGGTAGAAAGAAAGAAATGAAGTTTTTCTTTCGAAAGATCAACTTTGTAAAAAGTTCATCATAGGCTTTACATAAATCATCAAGCCATTGAACACTATGCTTAAACAAGATGCTAAGGTGGAAAGGACACCAGAATCCAAACATGCTTTTGAAGAAATCAAGAAAGCAATTGTGGATGCTCTAGTGCTGGTCAATCTAGACTATCTGAAGTCATTCTAAATTTATTCTTTCACTTCGGACCACTCTTACACCAACATGTTAACATACAAAGATAATGAGGGAAATGAAAATATTATTGCATTTATGAGTTCTCTGCTGAAAGATGCAAAGTTACAATATCACAATGTTGAAAAATAGGCTTATACCTTGGTCAAAAGAGTAAGAAGTTTTGGCATTATATCTTGAGGAACAAGGTGTTCACAATTGTTCCAGATCCAATAGTTAAGACCTTGTTAATATAGAATGAGTTAGGAGAAAGAAGAGAAAAATAGGTTACATTATTACAAGAATATGACATGGAGATTCAACCCATGAAGTTGGTTTGAGGACATGCCCTCACTCGCATAATGGAAAAAACTAGACCTGAGCTCATAGTACAATAGTACCAGCTGGAGGATGTATCTCCAGGAGAGTAGTATGATGATGTTCATTATTTACTGAACAACAAATTCCCATCGTGGTTGGAAGGAGTACAAAAGAATGCTTTAAGATTGAAGAGAAACAACTATATGCTTCAAGGATCCATATTGTACGAGAGAAATTATGAAGGAATCTATCTTAGATACCTGGGAAAGGAATAAGAAACTGAGGTGCTGAAACAGTTTCACGACAAATTTGGCACTAGTCACAGATCTGGCTTTTCCACTGCTCATCAAATACTGTGAGCTGGATACTATTGGCCAAAATTATTTGAACAAGGATGCACATAACCACATTAGATCCTGTCACATATGTTAGACCACCACCACCTCGGAAAGGAATGATGTTGTCTCATTGCAGCCAGTCGTGGACGTAAGGACTTTTGCTGAGTGGGGACTCGACTTCATTGGTTCAGTAATCCCACCATCCTCTATAGACCACATCTTCATTATGATCACTTCTAATTACTAAACTAGATGGATGAAGCCATAGCCTGTAGCAATGTACAACTGAGGTAGTAACTAATTTCTTGGAAATTTTTATTTTGAATCATTTTAGCTGCCCATTTTCCCTCATGTGTGACAATGGTCTCGCTTTTTCATCCCTTAAGTTAGCTAGTTGGGACTTTAATTATGGAATCACGCTTAAATTCACCTCCAATTACTACCCTTAGGGAAATTTCCTAGCTGAATCCACAAACAAAAATATCCTAACTGTCATCAGAAAGTTTCTTGACAAGAATCTAAAAGATTGGCACACTTAGCTACGTTTTTATCTTTGGGAAAATTGCACTTGTCATAAAGCTACCTTGGGAAATTCCCCATTTCACTTAGTCTATGGCTTAGAGCTAGTATTCCTAGTCCACCTCAAAATCTCTATGCTTCAAGTTGTTAACACATATTATGAGGAGGGAGAATGCAAAGAGGCACGACTCGCTGAATTGATACACTTAGAAGAAGTATGCGACCAAGCAATAGAAAATTTCACCAAACACCAGGGCGTAGTCAAAAGATGGTTCAATCATCGAGCCAAAGTAAAGGCCTTTAGGATTGCTGATTTAGTCCTTTGTTAGGACTAGTCCCATGAAAAGAAAGGGGGACATGAGAAATTCGACAAGCTCTGGCTTGTCCCCTTTCAAATTTCTGAGATTCTAGGGGATAATGCCTTTCACCTCAAAACATTAGCTGGGGAGGATGTTTCGTTGCCTGTCAATGGGAAGTACATCAAGAATTATTTCCTTTCTTGAGCTGCTCAAGATCACTCTTTGCATATAGATGTAAATAGTTAGAGTAGGTTCTTTTACTTTGCTACTCTGCATTCACCTCACTTTCACTCGCTTTCCCAGATTTTTTTTTTGTTGAGGCTGTCTCCTTGTCTTCATGTAGTGGTTGTGCACGGTTCATCAAAAGGCCTACTTTGTTGTTTTCTCCTATTTGTTCTTTGGATAAGTCTTCATCTATTACTATTGATTTCTGATCAATCCCATGAAGCGAGTTTCCTTACTTGAACTCTAACTTGATCTAGGATATAACCCTTATTTGAATCTCCTTACGTTTATCTTAGATTACACATCAAAACACACCTTAAATATTTTTGATGAGTTATATGATAGTTGTTATGAGGTTTCGACAAGTGAAAAATCTTAAGTCTACTCCACTGACCATTGTGAATTCCAAACCCACTATAAGCTTCAGTGCTTATGTAGTTGAGAAAAGAAAAGAGTAACAAAATAAAATATCTAAAAGAAAAGAGAAAAGAAAATGATTGAAACAAGAAACTGTGTTGGTGTGTGAACAACTCTATCAAGGCTATGGATGCCCGGCTAGAAATAGAGCAATGTTCATGGGGTCACAACGATAACTCCATCAGGGCTATGGAAGCTTGACTAGCAACAAAGCAATGTCTAGGTTACTTTTGGGGTCACACAATTTATGTAGCTTTCCTTGACTGATTGAATGCTATTTGTTATGGTCTCTAAGGGAAGAAAATGAACACATCCCACACACTCCTGAGATATTCCTATGATAAGATTCAACCAAGGATTCCATTCTTCTCAATTCTTTAGTTTGCTTATGGAAAATCACTTCAGGTCTGGGAAACCATAGGTCCTAGGTCTTGGATGAATCCTTACCCTTAGAACGCTTAGGAGCATTTTCCCAGTAGAGTTGCCATTTTTTGTGCCTATTGCACACACGCCCTGTTCTAACCAAGGACCCCCCTTCTTTTTTTTGGCTTCGCCAGCTCATCTTTGCACTTTCCTCATTTTTTGTGCCCCTAATTATGACCTTAAAGTGGTCATGTGCAATAAAGTCACTAATTTCCCTTTGACCAAAATAACCACCTCAAAAGTTAGAAATTCATTAGAACTTGTAGGTTTCCCTTTGCACTTTTCCCCAACGTTCATGGAGTTTGGCGGGCCTGCATTTGTAGGTTGTCATCCACAAGCCATCCCTTAGCTGCAAGGTAGTAGTGAAGCCCAAGAATCCACTTGCATTGCAGGCCCCACATTGCTCTCTATCATCTAATGAATGCATCATATCATATCTCCACAATCTTAGCTACCTCACCCACCATCGTACTAAGAAATTAATGAGCACCATTGATAACCTTTTTCCTATAAATATGCAACCTTGCCTACTATTTTCACCATTGCATTTTCAAATTTCAAGGAGAAAAATGGAGAACAAGGAGCCTATGTCTGTATAAGCTCACATCAGATCTAAATCAAGGTTGTCATCAAATTCTTTTGTCGTTTCCAAGTAGGCTTGCGTCTAAAATTTCAAGTGGTGTTTTTTCCTTAGCTAGGGTTTGTAAAATAATGTTAAAATCCTAGAGATAAAACCTTAGATTTCCTAGCGGTCCTCACTATAATAGATCCCGCATGCACGTTCCACTCTCAGCATTTGAAACAATCACTCAAACTATGCCCTTAGAGTCATGTGAAATCCCATCTCTCCATTAGCGTTCTTCATGCGAAAAATAAACTCTTGTGGTCCACACCCTTGCCATTGTTGTCACAAGTAACATGCGAAATGCCCAGAAAACTAGCTAAGTCCTAAACCCCATGTGAGAGCTACCCTACGGACTTCCGTGTCCGGATGGTTGGCTTCCCTTTTCCATTGATTATTGGCCTAACCCTAGCCACCTTATGATGCCATTGCCCCCGATTGCTTAAAATTGCTAAGTCTAAATGACTTGTGGACCACTACTTGTGAACCGCTGCATATGACTCACCATCACTCGAGTGTCATTGCTTAGTGGCAAAACCATGTTGTCTTCCCACAATGCAAACTTTGACTCCTTCATCGCCATTCTAGACTTTCATAATACCAAAAATGACTAAGCCAAAAATGGCATGTGGACCAGCTTGTGCAGGTGGTTGCATGTAGGTGGCTATTTCCTCATTGCCATTCCCTAACAACCATGCACCAATGGCTTCCTGCATGGTGGGTTTCGAAAAGGACTCTTCCCCTCGACCAAATCTTCAAACCATTAACACATAAATTGGTCCATGAACTCATT